>VZTH01001824.1:0-59964 GCA_013397815.1 Aleadryas rufinucha
GCGGCAGCGCCCCCTGGCGGCTCGGCGTGAGGCGCGCCGCGCGTTCCCGGCGCTTCCAGGCCACGGAGCGTCCTTGGCATCTCCCGGTGCACCGGGATAATCCCGAATTCCCCCGCCCGCTCAGCGGTAACACCCATTGAAAACGGTGCGTGACGCTGCGGTGTCCCGGGGGTGTGCGGGTGGCAGCAGCAGAAGAGACTCCCCTCAGTGCCGAGTTCCCCTCACGGCCGCGGGGGCAACAAGCAAGGCCGCGGCTTTTCTCATGGCTTCCCCAGCCCTGTGGAGCCGCGGGGCCGCCTGGCTGAGGGGCTGCCGCGGGAGGGGCCTGCAGCGCGGCGGGAGCCGGGGTTCCCCGGGCTTGCCCCGGGGCAGGGGCTGCTCCGGCTCCCGGGAGGTGGTGCCGACCTGCGAGCGCTACGCGGTGAGGCGGCTGCCCTTCGCCCGGCTGGCCGACGGAGATGTGGCCTTCTTCGAGCGCCTCATGCCCGGCAGGGTCGTCACCGGCGAGGAGGAGGTGAAGCCATTTAACGTGGACTGGTTGAAGTCGGTGCGAGGTAAGCGAGCTGCTTGATGTGCTCGGTTGGTGAAACGTCCTTCCTGCCTCTGTTGATTACCGGAGCGACAAGTTTGCCAAAGGAAATCTTATCTTTGTTTATGGCGGATCACATCCGTACAGACCGTAGAGTTGGAAGGGACCCATGAGGCTTATCGAGTCCAACTCCTGGCCCTGCACAGACACCCCAATAATCCCACCTTGTGCCTGGGAGCGTTGTCAAAACGCTCTGGCAGCCTTGGGGCCGTGCCCATTCCCTGGGGAGCCTGTTCGGTGCCCGACCGCCCTCTAGAGGAAGAACCTTTTCCTGATATCCAACCTAACCCTTTCCTGACACAGCTCCAGCTGTTCCCTGTTGTCCTGTCACTGCTCACCAGAGACCAAATGAGTGCCTGTCCTTCCAAAATGAGTTTTTCTCATAAAAATATTCCTTTAAGAATTACCTGATACCTGTTAAACTTATAGGCTTTCATTAAAAAAAAATGAAACCCTGTAACTTACTAATTTTTTTCCTGAGACAAGTTGATTCAGCTAAGAGTTTTGATTGAACCTCGGAAGAGAATATGAAAGCGTTTGGGAGACTTGCTTGCAGCCTTCCAGTACCTTAAGGGGGCTTATAAAAAGGAGGGAGAGGGACTTTTTATATGGCCCTGGAGTGGCAGCACAAGGGGGAATGGCTTCCTACTGCCAGAGGGCAGGGTTTGATGGGACAATGGGAAGAAATTCTTCCCTATGAGGGTGCTGAGGCCCTGGCACAGGGTGCCCAGAGAAGCTGTGGCTGCCCCATCCCTGGAAGTGTCCAAGGCCAGGTTGGACAGGGCTCAGAGCACCCTGGGACAGTGGAGGGTGTCCGTGCCCATGGAATGAGATGGACTTTTAGGTCCCGTCCAACCCAAATCATCCTGTGGTTCCGTGATTCTGAATCAAGCATTCTGAATGCTCTGTTGCTTCTGTCAAAGATTCCATGAGAATTTAAACCATTTCCCATTGCCCCCAGCGGCAGCCAAGTCTACCTATACATGCAAAGTTTTTGCAGGGCTTAAAGGGAAAGGCTGCTGTCGAAATGTTTGTTGTCACAGTGGTTGAAATGCCTAACAGTGGAGGGAGCGTTGTTATTTCCCACCTCATGCTTTCCCACCTGTTTCTTTCTGACCTCTGCAGAGCCACAGCTTGCCTTGAGAGTCCCTTGCTTTCATTGCAGGCTGCAGCCAGCTGGTGTTGAAGCCACAGACGACAGCAGAGGTGTCTCAGGTTCTCAGGTAACGTGCACCTTTTCTGCTGGGCTTGGTGCTGAGGAGACTTGGGTTGAGTCAGGGATGATCTAGCAGGTGAAGGGAACTTGTAGGTGTTCAGACACCAATTCCTTAAGCATTGGAGTTGCTGAGGCAGTTTTCTTCATGACTTTTCTGCTCTGATAAATGACTAAAATTAGCTATTGTACAGGTGCTCAGAAAGTTTTGTGAAAGATTCAGGAGGGTCTGTTTGAAAAGGTACAGAAGGTTAGGGCAGAACTGGGCAGTTTGAGGATCTGTTTTATCCACATCCTATGCTTCACTGGTGTGAGTGCAGCTCTGATACTATGCCAGATCACTGTTTGGCTGAGGAGCTGAAAGCTGCAGGCACCTGCTCCTGTCTCTGCTAAAACAGGGATGCAGAGCACAGGAAAGGCAGGCAGGGCTTCTGAAGGAACTCTGGTGCCGTGGGGCTCTGTGCCATCCCTTGTGCCAGAGCTGCTGTGAGCTCAGAGAGGATGTGCTGGCTGGTGCTTGGCAGGGATGTGGCAGGTGGAGCAGCCGAGGCACAGGTGCACATTTTGTTGCCTACAGGGCATTTCTTGGGAGGAGCTGGGCAGTCATGTCTGAAACCACTGCCAGAGGCTGGCTGTCAGAGCCCACTGAGGAGCCCAAGCTGTTAACACAGGCTGCTGCAGGAACAGCTTCTGTGGAAACATAAGCAGTGCTTTCCAAGCAGATGGTGTGTGCCACACGCGTAGATACACACAGGGCTAACCCCAAGTGTTGGTTCTTTGCTCAGCGTTGGGCTGAGTTCAGACAGGAGTTGCACTTTCTCACTTTGTCATTGAAACTGTCTCCTTGCATCAATTTAATCTTTCAGTGAAATGCTGCTTAATTTTAAGGAGCACTGTCACAACAGTAGACATTCATGTAGAGATGAAACTTCTCTGACAGACCGATCATGGCCTTTAAATGCATAAAAATTCAGAAACCTTTTTCCTTCCAGGTACTGCCACGAGAGGAACCTGGCAGTGAACCCTCAGGGGGGTAACACGGGCCTTGTTGGGGGCAGTGTTCCTGTCTTTGACGAGATCATTCTCTCCACTGCTCTCATGAACCAGATCATCAGCTTTGACAAGGTGTCTGGTAAATATTCCGGAGATGTGAGGCACAGAAATGAGCCCCAGGCCCCAAAACAGGCATTTTCCTGGGAACAGATAACAGCAGGATCAGCAGGGTTCAGCCCAGCAGCATCATAAGGAGGTTTGTTTGCATTTGGGGGGTTAGGGGTCAGGCTGGTGTGAGTATCTGTTCAAAGAGAGAGAACAACAGGCAGAATTTAAACCATTTTCCATTGCCCCCAGCGGCAGCCAAGGCTACCTATACATGCAAAATTTTTGCAGAGCTTAAAGGGAAAGGCTGCTTTCCCTTTAAGGCAGAGACACACTTAATGTGATTGTGTTTTACCAGTCCAGAGTTGTGGGTGACCAGATGTTGAGGCAATAGCAAAGCTCCCCGAGGCTTGAGGAGGGGGCAGTTCCCTGGAGTATGCACAGACTCGTGCATTTAAGCTGAATCCCAGGAAGTTTTGAAGGAAGAGGTGGTTGCATGTGCTCATACTCCTGCTTCTTGAGGAGGCACCTTCTTCTCGGCCATCAGCTTGTAGCAGGGCATTTCTGTTCCAGGAATCCTCGTGTGCCAAGCGGGCTGTGTGTTGGAGAGGCTCAATGAGTACTTGGAGGAGCAGGGGTTTATCATGCCACTCGACCTGGGAGCCAAAGGCAGCTGTCACATCGGGGGGAACGTGGCCACCAATGCCGGAGGCTTGCGGCTCTTGAGATACGGCTCTCTGCGAGGGACCGTGCTGGGCCTGGAAGTGGTAAGGCGAGTACCTGGCAGTTCCCTTCTCTGTTTAATCCTCTGCTTCTTACTGCTTCCTGCTCTTCTAACTGTCCAGCACACAGCCAAGTTCCTCTCCAGGCTTCCACTCTTAACTTTTCCTTGTTGGGCTCTGTTGAGAAGGGTGAGCACATGTCTTCATGCATGTTACTGCTGCTGCAGTTTCCAGCTTCCTGAGTTCTGATGCTTGCTGACAGAGGAGGTGTTAGGTGGTTTTCTAATCCAGACAAGTGAAAAGAAGGTAGGGAGAGATTGGGGGATCCCAGGTTATCTGCATGGAGTTGATTCCTATGAGTAGTGGGTCTCTGGAACACTCTTTTCTAGTGGTTGCTCACTCAGATTTTAATAGAATCATAGGATCATAAACTGGTTTGTGTTGGACAAGACTTTAAAGAACATCTTAAGGTTTAAAGCTCACCCCATAACAGAGCTGTCTGCTTTGGGTTCATTTGGCTGCTGGCTGTGCCCTAGAGTCTCTGCTGTTCCTCAGCTGCTCCTGTCCTAGAAGGCAAGTGCCTTGGGGTGTAATGGCTGGATTAGGAGTTCTAAAAGTTTTCAGGGCTGGAGAGCAAAGCATTAATGGGAAAAAATTTGGGCAGGGAACAAAAGTGTGGCTTGGTTTTACTGTGTAGGCTTAGAAAGCAGAGCATTTGTCTCTGGTCAGTTTGGCTCTAGTGTCAAAATAGCCATGAATAACCTGTCTTGGAGATACTCAGCCTTGATTTAAGGCTCAAGTGGCAGAGGGTTTACTTCATTCTGCTTAACTGTTCACTGTTTCAAGTAGCTTTCCTTGGTTTTGCTGGATAATGGGAGCTAGGGCTGCAGAGAATGGCTAGTCTTCTCCACCACTAGTAAGGAAAGCAGAGCAAACTGGATCTACTGTTATTACTTGTCCTGATGGAAGGAGAGAAGTAGGAGGGAAATATCAATTCTATCCTACTCAGGCAGGATATGGAGGGGGGGAAGAGCTGGGAATGAAGGAGCAGTGTGGGAATGGGCTGCAGCTGTGTCCCAGTGCTCAAGGTGAGTGGCACTTCCCACCAGCTTGGTCATAGGCAAGTTCATGAGAGCAGATTCCTACCCAGGTGCTCTGACTGGGCCCTTGTGTTCCCACAGGTGCTGGCTGATGGCTCAGCTCTGGACTGTCTGACCTCTCTGCGCAAAGATAACACGGGCTATGACCTGAAGCAGCTCTTCATCGGATCCGAGGGGACCTTGGGAGTTATCACTGCTGTCTCCGTACTCTGTCCTCAGAAGCCTAAGGCTGTGAACCTGGCATTCCTAGGTAGGAGCTGATATTAATGATTTCTCCCCTGTATGCAGAGGCTGGGAATAGGGATGAAATAGAGGAGAAAGCACTGCTCAGCCTACGGAGCTGGACTGCCAGCATCAGCTGGTTTCTGGGAAATAGTGTAGGCTCTGTGCTAAAATATCCATGCAGATATTTAATATCTATTGAAATACCTGCAAAGGCAGGTCTTTCTGTAAGGAAATTGGAGCTAGGAGCTCAGCAGGGTGAGGAGGCAGGCAGGACAGTCCCATCACTGGTGAGAGCCTGATCTGATAGGCTCAAGAGGTGAGCAGGGCAAGACTGTGACAGTAGGCAGAGGCAGCCACCATCCAGGAGTCAGGTGAGTGACAAGGTGTCGAGACAAGGCTGAGAAGTCACATCTGCAGGTCAGAGTCTGGATAAGCAGAGTGCATGGCCAGGCACAGCTGCTTAAAAGCTGCTTCTGGGTGTCCTTCAGCAGGTCCAGAGTTGTTTGTGGGGAGCCTTCACTGAGAGTTGTTTACTTCTCAGAAACCTCCAAAGGGTTTGGGGGCGGTGTCTGTTTTTTGGTCCTGATTCCTCTCTGTGTTCTGTCTGAAGGGTGTCAGAGTTTTGCTAAGGTTCTGGAAACATTCACAACCTGCAGAGCCATGCTGGGCGAGATCCTGTCTGCCTATGAGTTCATGGATGAGAAGTGCATGGAACTGGTTGAGAGACATCTCAAGCTGTCCAGCCCAGTGACAGGTACCAGGGACATTCACACTGTAGAAAGGGGCACTGTACTGCTTGGGGATTTTTAGACTAGTTTTAAACACTTTGAAAAAGTGACTAATTTTAAAAAGTTGACTCACTGACTTTTTAAAAGTCATTGATTGTGTGGACATCCCTCATAATTTTTGTAGTTTACAAAATCTAGTTTATCCATTCCAACCACCTTTTATCTTTAAAGATGAGACTTTTTACTTGTATGTGTCCTCACAAAACTACTAGCTTTCTGGAAAGTGTTGCAAAATAAAATACGTAGCATATCAGTGAAGTGCCCTACAGATAAAAGACTGCCTCTCTCTGGCACCAGAGAGTCTGGGCACATAACGTGGGGAAAGCTCCAAAACCTGCCCTGAATTCCTGTTTTGCCCCAGGGCATCTACTTACTTTGTTCTCCCTCATTCTCAGACAGCCCTTTTTATGTTTTAATTGAAACTTCGGGCTCTAACTCAACCCACGATGAGGAAAAATTGAACAACTTCCTGGAACAGGCCATGGCTTCTGGTTTGGTTGCTGATGGAACTGTGGCAACGGACGACAAGAAAATAAAGGCAAGTCAGCATTTCCTCTTCCACAAATCTCTTTGATGTGGATTTGTATTTTATATAGGGAAGTGTTCAGACTGATGTTGGGTATATGCCTGGAACCCAAGAGCTACTTGGTTTATATGGGTTTCTGTGGTCCTTGATTCCTCAGGTGCTGTGGGGCCTGCGGGAGAGGATCACCGAGGCCCTCACTCACGAGGGTTATGTGTACAAGTACGACATCTCTCTGCCCGTGGGAAAGCTCTATGACCTCGTGACTGATATGAGGGCTCGGCTGGGCCGGAGTGCCAAGAATGTGGTGGGCTACGGCCACTTGGGTAAGTGAGGGTGCTGGGAAAGGAGGTGACGGCCATTCTGTGCTGCAGGTTTCGCTGTGCAGCGATTAGTGAGAGGCTTAAATTGAGGGCTGTGGAAGAGGAGGGTGCATCAGGATCTTTGTGTTTGAATTTCACTGCTTTCAGACTGTTTTCCATACACTGATGGCGGGTTGCTGGCCATTGAACCACAGAACTGGTCATCTGTGTCTTCTTGCTGTGTGCTTTCTATTTAAAGATGTAATTTGTTCAATTGGACCATCAGTTTGGTTGATGTACTTAGACACATTTGGCAGATAACCACTTTCTTGTCCAAAATGATTAATCCTACTGGAAATCAATTTTTTGTGAGCCATTAACCCTCCACCAGAGAGTGATAATGATAAATGCACAGAAAGGCTGATAGATTTGTCAGCATGCTGGGAAACTAATCTGATTTTACAAGCAGGTAAATTGGTCGCTTAGCAGAGCTGTTCTGTTACAAAAAAACCACGGAACGCTCTTGAGCATACTTGATTAGGGATCATTTGAAAGACACGTTGCATAACAAAGGCTCCCTGTGGTAGCTCTTTTGAGGACTAAGTTGTGTGCTGTGGGGATTTGCTAGGATGCAGGAAGAGGTTCCGGAGGGAGGAGGATGAGTAAGTTGTATTTATCTTTGTGTGTTTTGTCTTTCGGAGTACCCAGCAGCTCTGTGCCTAATCAAATACTGTCACACACAGCGGCAAAAGGAGAAATTGTTCTGCTTTGTTTCTGTTGACACGGTGCCAAAGCGCATTTAGAGCATTGCACAAACATAATAGGGAGAGAAAAAGTGATGAGGGGCCACGTTAAAATCTAATGATCATTATGAAATGCCATTGGGGAAGTCTTTGTCATGGCATCACAGTGGTGGCACAATCGTTAATGTAGCACAGTGGGAATTTTAAAATCACAAAAGTCGGAGTTTGAAAGTAGCTTAACTCGGACCCCTTCCTCAAATATTGCACTGGGATCGTGGAATAGCAAAGATCCTATTTGAATTATTTGTGCACGGAGAGGCTGACATTTGTAGGACAGTGAGCTTGTCCTTTTTGCACAGTTTGCAGACTAACAAAGGCCCTGTTGTTTGAGAACGTGGAGGAGCCAGGAATGAGTATCCATTGCAGGGCCACCAGGTTTTTCTCCCAGACCCACCTGTGCGATGTTTTCTTCCAGGAGATGGGAACTTGCACTTGAACATCACGGCGGAGTCCTACAGTCATTCCCTGCTGGATGCCATCGAGCCCTTTGTGTATGAGTGGACTGCAAGATACAGTGGGAGCATCAGTGCAGAGCACGGGCTGGGCTTCAAGAAGAAGCAGTTCATTCAGTACAGCAAACCACGCGAGGCAGTGGTGCTCATGCAGCAGTTCAAAGCCATGCTGGACCCCAAGGGGATCCTCAACCCCTACAAGACGCTGCCCTCCTGAGAGCAGCACGTGCTGAGGAGCCAGCAGAGCAGGGCAGCTGCAGCTCCGTACCTGCACTTTAGCCATAAACACACTGGTGCATCAGCAAGCACATGGGGTGCTCCATGTTTGATTTTGTTAGTGGGATGGAACAAGTAAAGGAATGTGGTTGCTCGTTTCAGGGGTGCCTGCTCTTGCTGAAGAACATACTACTGGGTTTCCTGTTTAGTCTGAACATTGAAACCAAGCACGGAGATACTGTGTGTGTATGAGTATTCCAACTCTCTTTCCCCTTAGGTTTGCTCTGGCTTATCAGTGACAGCAGCCAAAGGAGGCATTTTCTCTCTTGGGGTGTGCAAGTGAAGCATCAGAGACACGAGAGAACCTGTCGGTGCAGATCTTCCATGTGAAGGTGTTGCTCTTCCTCACTTGTTTTATCTAAAACACTTACCCAAAGCCCACAGCAGCATCTGGTTATGGCCTCTTTAGTGATGCCACCTCCAGGTTGTCCCAAATAAGCATCAGTGTTGTCCCATGTACAGTTTTGCAGTGCTGGGCTGGCCAGAGAAGAGAGGGTGTTGGAGACCCAGCTTCTGGATTTTATCAACTGGAGGAGAAATACCAGCAGCTAGGCTGAAGGAGGGGATCCCAGGACACCTGCCTGGCCAGGGGCAGGCTCCAGGCATGCCAGTATTTCCTGCTTCCTTGACTTCCAGTCTGGTCTTCACAGCAAATCATGATTTGCTCTCACAGAGAGGTGTAAAATTATCCCTCCCAACCTGGCTGGATAATATCCGAGATAACCCTAAGTGATAATCCCAAAGGACAGGGCTTGGAGCAACCTGGTCTAGTGGAAGGTGTCCCTGCCCATAGCAGAGAAGTAGAACGAGATGGGCTTTAAGGTCCCTTCCAACCCAAACCACTCTGTGATTCTGNGAAGTGTTTCTTTATAGAGAAACACTTTCTTACTATATAATCAATCTATATAAACCTCACCAGGCTTCCTGCAGAGATGGTTAATGCCCCAGACTGTCAGTGTTTAAGGGTCATTTGGGCAATGGTGTAACTTTAGGGCAGCCCTGAACTGGTCAGGCAGTTGGACCAGATGATTGTCCTAAGTTCCTTCCAGTGGAACTGTTCTACTGTAGCATGGAAGGTTTTGTTGGTTTTGGGGTTTGGTTTTATTTGCTTCTACAAAGAGATTGTAATTTATGGTTTGTTGTACAAAACCACATTGTCATCCTTCTGCTACAGGGGGCAGTGAGTCATTCATCTTCTGGTTTACTTGGCGTTTGCTAGTCGTATCCATATTTACATGTCACTCTTAACCCAGGCTCTCTTGTATCCACATGAAACAGGTGATGATTAAGAATAGCCAGGGGATTTGCAAAGGTAAATAGTGTCACTAACCTGACAACCTTTTACCATGAAAGGATGTTTTCTGTCAACATGGGGAGAGCAATGGATGTCAGCAATGCCTTTGATGCTCTCCCACAATCTTCTCCAGGCTGGACAGGGATTTAAGTGGCCTGGTCTAGTGGAAGGTATCCCCTGCCCTTGGCAGGGGGTTGGAACAAGATGAGCTTCCAACCCAAAGCATCCTGTGATTCCATGATTCTCCTGGACTGCCTGGGTGGGCTGTGAGACAGGTAATAAGCTGGCTCAGGCTGTGCTCAGAGGGTGCCCACTGATGGCTTTCACTCAGGTGTACTGGTTTGGGAAGCCTTACTGGATGCCATGAGAGTAGGAAAGGTGGTGTCTTGTGCAGTAGCCATCTTCTCCTGCTGTGATCACCTGCTTTTCAGTGATGTTGGCTCTTCCACAGAGCAGTGAAATAAATGTTCCATCCAGAGCCTTGTTCTTTGAAGAAAAACCATTCTAAAGAGTGTTTTCTTCAGTTTTAAGGCAGAACACAATCTCTACAAGGCTGCGTGCTGTCAGATTGCACTGAGGATGCTGGCTTGTGCTCAGCAGTGTGTTGCAACACCCTTCTCAATACGGTTCTAAGATCACACCTCTCTCAGCTTGGCCACATGGATGCTTTTGACAGAAATACCTCGATACATGGCCTGGCAGTATCTAGTCCTGCTCTCCAGTCTCGTCCATTCAACCCTTTCTCTCCACTGTGGGGCACTCCCCACCTCTCCCTTCTTCCCTCAGGACCTGTCAGAGAGGAGCTGATCGTCCTCTTGTGGGGTGAAGTGAAGTGAAGTGAACAATGCCATCATTAGCTAAGAGGAAGAATTTTGTCACAGAAATGGTGATCAGGCATTGAAAGGGGCTGCCCAGGGAGGTGGTGGAGTCCCCACTCCTGGAGGTGTTCCAGGTATGCCTGGACGTGGCACTCAGTGCTCTGGGCTGCTCACAAGGTAGGGATTGGTCACAGGCTGAACTCAGTGGTCTTGGAGGTCTCTTCCAACCCAAATGCTTCTGGAATTCTGTGTCTGTGAAAAGAGAAGACGGCCTGTGCTGCTTGAATGTGGGTTGATGCAAAAATATGGGAAGTCCATGATGTCTTTGGAAAAGAAATACGCAGGATTTGCTTTCTGCCAGGATAGGCTGATGCAGCTCGTTCTTTCCGGATCAGGCTGTTTATATTTTCTGCCCTTTTCCTACACCATTCTTTCTCTTTTTTCCCCTAAACTACTGACCATCACTGTTTAAAATGCAGGCTTTCCACATGAAAGGCTCTTTTTGGGAAGCGGAACTTTCCATACTTCTCTTTTTCAGCCGTGTGTGGAGAGGGTGCTCAGGAGGGAGACACACAACCCTGTGCTGTGGCTGGGGATGCTGGCACAGCTCCATTTAACCGTCTTCCTTACACGTGAAGATCCTAAAGCTCCATGTAAGTTTTACTGTTTCACTAAACAATAGAGCAGTTCCCTGAGGGAACACAATGGAGGAGTTAGTGTAGGGTTATTTTATAATATCTTTCCTAGACCTTACTTCTGTGTTCTCAGTGATGCTTTCACGTAGTGGTGCACTGTTGTTTATAGGGGGGAGAGACAGGGTGGGTACATGTATGTGTATTTTTAGAAAGAATTATTGTGACAGGAATTTCTTGTCCAAAATCCTAATTTTTCTGAGACAGGCTTAAATACTAGAATGTTGTGGATGCTCCACACTTAAAACCAGTGGTCTTCTGGCACAGTAAGGACTTGGCTCTCTCTATTGGTTTTGCCTCTCTCTGTACTGGTTTATGGCTGGGATAGAGTTAATTTTCTTCACAGTGGCTGGTCTGGATCTGTGTTTGGATCAGCGATGGAAGCACAGGAATGTTGTAGCTGTTGCTGAGTGGTGCGTGCACAGCATCAAGGTCTTTCCTGCTCCTCACCCTCCCCCATCAGCGAGGAGCTGGGGTGTGCAAGGAGCTGGGAGGGGACACAGCCAACCCTGACTGACCACAGAGGTCTCCCACATTGCAGGACGCCGTGCTCAGCAGTAAAAGGTGGGGAGGAAGGAGGAAGGGGGTTATTCCCAAGTCACTGTTAAGCATGATGGAGCCCAGCTTTCCTGGGGATGGCTGAGCACCTGCCTGCAGCGGGAAGCAGGGAATGAATTCCTTTTGATTTGCTTGCACGAGCAGGTCTTGCTTTACCTGTTCAACTGCCTTTATCACAACCCACACGTTTTTGCACTTCTGCCTTCTGGTTTTTCCCCATCCTGCTGCATGGGGCCGACCTCCCCCAGGGCCTGACCCCCAGCAGGAAGCAGGGGCAGGATGCAGTGATGGATCCAGCATCCCGCCCCAGCTCACTAATCCTGCGTCACCTGGCTGACCTTCCCTGCCCCGGTCTCCGAGCAGCCCACCCCCACATGAAGACAAGTATTCGTGCCTGGCACCATTTATTTTTTTTTGGCGTAACCAAAGCTGACGATTCGTGCACAACACCCCAGGAGAGAGCAATGAATCAATTGTAAAAGTGTAAAAAATGGGCTTTTGTGATCCGTGGGCTCTACCAGCTCCTGAGCGAGAAATGGCACAGCTGACGTGTGTAATGTAACAGGAGAAAGAGGTCACTGAAATGTGCCCCCCCTGCCAGCAGCAGCTGGTGCTATGCCAAGAGTAACCCTAGAAATTCTCCATAAAAGAGCACATTGACTCAGGTTCTACCAAGAAACTCAAGGAAAGCAACCCTACACCTTGCTAATCTCTGCATCTTGGTAAGCACTGCAGTTGGGGCTGGTCTGGGGAAGCTGTGATTTAAAAAGAAATGCTGTGTATTTGGGTGCTCTGGAAATGTAGCAACGTAGGTGAAGGATCCCGGAGTGCTGAGGATTTGGCTGTTGGTGGGGCGTGTTGGGCCAACAGCATACAAGGTTTAAAAAGGTGGCACTGTGTGTGAGGAGGGAAAGGGGAGCACCAGGAGGTGCATGGAAAATGGCCTGGCCGTAAAAGACCAAAAGCAACAACTCAATCCCCCCTAATCCAGGCTGGGAGATGTGGGTACACTTTTTGTTGCCCAAATAAGGAGAGCATTGGCTTCATCCTGGTATGGGGAGGGGGGAGATGACCCCACCTCCAGACCTGCAGGACAAATTCTGCTCTCCCAGGGCAAACTGCAACCATCAAACCCAGTTTGTGAAGTGCTGGTGTACAGCAGCCTTAGTGGAATCTAAAATTCCTGCATAATAAGGATTGTAACAGTTGTTAATAACACCAGAGACAAAGCATAAAATAATGTCCCTTTAGGGGCAAGAGTTCTCCCTCCCAAGGCCTGGATACAGCCAAGTCTGTTAAGCTCTTAACCTCCAGCTACAATAATTGCATTTTTACCAAAAAGTTTGAAGTCTAAATGTTTTAAGAGGAATTTTCCATAGGTGAACGCCGTTCCTGTTTTGCTGTTGTCCCTAATTTGCTCTTGCCAAATGTATCTGGCAGGGAATTCCTGTCCTTACCCACCGAGCAAGAAGCAGAGAAAAGGGACAGCAGGCACTGACCGTGGCCCCCGGAGATGTGACACTGCAGGGTGACAAAGGTCCAATACCCTCCACCAGCCCCCTGCCACCAGCCCCCTGCCTGGATCCTGCTGTGAGCCCCCAGCACCTCCCTCCTGCAGCCAGGAGAGAAAGGGATCCCCACTAAGGAATCCCTGTTAAACCTTTCCTTCCCAGCAGAGCTGCTGTGAACGCCGTGTCCCGAGGCACCTTTATACCTGTGTCCTGCCATACCAGCGCTTTTCATGGCTTATTAATTAACTCCCACCCACTCCTGGGAACACCTAGCCACTCCCTTTGTCCTCACCTATCCCAGCCATTTATAGCAGTGAAGGGATGCTAGAAATAGAGACGTGACCACTAAGAACCAGAGGAGACAAACAGGCACTGGAGTCGATTTGCAAAGGAGATATTTCCCAGCTCGCAGCAGCATGAAAAGCCCTGGGTGCACTCCAAGGTAAGGGCAGAGGGAGCTGAGTGCTCGGGGTGCTGAATTAAAACTTGCTTTGCAGGAAGGTCTGGTTCAAGTAACCCCTGGAAGTTGTTAATAACCTATAGAGTTAGTTACAGTTTGCTCCAGGGAAGGGATTCATTTTGCCAGTTTCTTGCCTGTGTTCCAGGTCTTTTAATTTAAAGGAACCTTGTTAGTTTGATGCAGATGTCTGTTATTTTCAGCTTAAACCAGAGGAACAAGAAGGGGGTTCCAAGCCTTAAAGCATCCATAGCTGTACCTCTAAGAGAGGTCGTTTTCCATGTTTTCTTCACAGAGGGGAGATAGCACAGGCTGGAAGGGCAAGTGGGACCTCTGGCACCAGCCCTGCCAAGTGCTCTGTGGGTTTTTTTGGCTTCTTAGAATTTTGTGTCTTAGCAGTCAGCTCCCAAATGCTTCTCAAAGGTCTCCCAGGCTCGTTGGGGTAACTTCAGCACAACATTCGAGTTGGGGCTTTCTCTCTTGAGCTTTGCTCTGCTGGATCTTAGAGGTCTTTTCCAACCTAAGCAATTCCGTGATGCTGTTCAGGGCAGAGACTTGCAGTGTTTTGACAAAGGGGGGGTGTGTGACTCCAAGGGAACAGCTTAAGGCTCCCACAGAGATGTTCCAGGGTGGTGGGGGCCAAGCAGGGGTGAAACCCCAGTGCAAGTTTGCAGACATAGAATCATAGAATATTCTGAGCTGGCAGGGATCATCGAGTGCAACTCCTGGTCCTGCACAGGACAACCCCAAATACCGCACCAAGTGCGTGAGAGCATTGTCCAGATGCTTCTTGATATTCTCATAATTTCCATGACACGTATTTAAAGCACAGAGAGCCTGAAATGTAATAATTGTTCTCTGCAGACTTTCAAGCAGTTGTCATGTCTTACTCATTCTGGAATGAGTACTGGAAGCAAGGTCTGGTAGCAAATCCCACACTGGCCCTGTGCTGTTTTCTGGGAGAGCAGTCACACTGTTCAAAACAGAGTGTGAATGCTCCAGGTGAGGATCCTACATGCTTTCTATCAGTAAAAACCCTGAAACATTTCAAGAGCTCATTTGTTTCCAAGCACAAGATCTGCAGAAATGATGGAAGCTTGTAAGAGGAGGGAAAGGTGCTCAGTTTGCCCCTGGAGAGGTTTGTTTATTCAGCCACCCTATTCCCACAGTGTGTGTGTGGATGTCACACTAGAGCCAGTGACAGCTCTGCGAGTGCAACTGTGGGTGGCCGAGCCCAGGGGCGATGGGGACAGGACCCCTGCAGTGGTCAGGCACAGGACTCCATGAGTGCACTGACCTGCAACCCCTCTCTCATCCCCCTGGTCTCCATTTTCCTACACTCCTGCCTGAGGATCTCCTCAGTCCTTGCCCTTGGCTCTTCTCCTGGACACCTTCCTCACTCACCTTTGCTGGGCAGAGGTGCAGCAGAGTTCCCTCCATGATACCACTCCCTTCTTGCTCCCTGGGCTGGAAGGCAGATATCTTTCCATCCATCCATCCATCCATCCATCCATCCATCCATCCATCCATCCATCCATCCATCCATCCATCCCAGGCACAGGAACAAGCACCATGCCATGATAATGCATTGTTTGTCACCCCTGGGACAAGAAGCCTGCCATTTCTGCGTGGGGACTGGCACCTCCATGGACTGTGTCCTGCAGAGGTCAGTCATTCTTGCTCCTTAAAACTGGCCATTCCTGGAAGTAACCATAGTTTTGGCCTAGATAATCCACACCTTCATTCCTGCCTGTGTCTCCAGGGACAAAATCTAGACATCCAGACAAAATGGGTCTACTGGGAGCATTCAGTTAGGCTGGAGATGAGCTCAGTGTGCTGAATGTGTCTGAGTATGTGGAGGCAGAATGGCACTCTGTAACCCTTTATTTAAGTAAACAACTGTTAAAATATTGTGGGATGCCTTGAGGTGATAAGGTGCAGAGGTCTACAGAGCCTGTCTTCTTGCAGCAGCAGGGATTGATAGTTCTTCTAGAGCATATTGTGATCCAGATCTGCCTTCAGGATGGTTTTGGGTGTATGTGATTTGTTTGCCCCATGAAACATCACTCAGAGTTGCCATTTTGGGGCCATTACCAAAATAATAAATGGACTGTTACTGCACCCATTAAACTCGACAGAAAAGGTGCAGCAGGAGGATGTCAGCTTAGGAAGGACCTCCAGGCAGGCAGGGTGATGTGCTTTGGAAAATCATCACACCAATGGCAGCTTCAGTCTAACTGAAAGACCAAGGAGACTGGTGGGGGCTGCATGTGGCCTGCTCGCTGCCCATGGGCTCCTCTGCCTTTCTTCTCCCATCTCATCTCCAAGGACAGGGGATTGTCCCACTCCCATCCCCCCAACAGGCCTGGGGCCAAAAAATTAGGAAATCCTGATGAAGTCTTGCCTGCAGGTCTGTCTTGAAACTCTTTGTGCAGAAGCTGTGCTACAAATTCCTGTCAGAGATTGGTACCAGCTGTGGCTGAGGGTCTTCCCTGGCTTTGGGAAGGGCTCTTGGAGGAAGGCTTGAAAGCTTGCTCCCTTTGGAGAGTGGAAACCACAAGTGTGACCGTGCCATGCTGTAAATTGGGATTACATCTTCTCAAAACAGTGTAAAGCCTGAGCCAAATCTGCTACATTTTGGGCATTCTGCAAACATGGAATTGACACAGAGTTAAAAAAGCTTCTATGATGAGAGAAGTCAGATCAAACTTGGTGGTGAAAAATTCTTTTTTGATGGGCATCAAACCTTCAAAAGATCCTCTCTGTGTCCCAGCTGGAGTGCACTGGTGATGATCATGGTACCATAGGATGGTTTGAGTTGGAAGAGACGTTAAAGACCATCCCATTCCACCCCTCTGCCATGTGCAGGGACACCTTGATACATTGTGGTTGCTTAATTAGTGCTGGAAAAGACTCCCACCTCCTCATTATCCAGCCCTCCCATTTGAAAGTGGAGTGTAATAAATCCATTAGAGGTACTGTTGGGTAATTTGATTTTCTGTCTTTAAAAATTGTATTTATATTGAAAAAGAACCTCAGTTTAGTGGGTTTTTTCCAATCCCCATCTTCTGGAGTGATGTGATTACAGGAGCTGCTCAGGTTTCTCACCAGGGAAGTCTTTATACCCCTACAAAGGGCTCATTTTCTGGTGAATAATCTAGAAGTTTGAATAGTGAATAAGCTCTAAAGCCCCAGAAAACCAAAAGAAAAGCAAAACAAAAGGCAGCCAAGCAGAGCAGGAGGCTGTGGGAAGAGCTTAGGCTCTGCCTGAAGCACACTGTGTCTTGCCAAAGGCCAAAATTAGGAGAGTAATAGTGAAAATGCAATTTCTCACTGTCTTGCCTCTAACGCCAGAGCTGCTGGCACAGCTCGGGGGCCAAAGGTGGCTGCCACCACTGAGATGTAAAACTGTGCTCACAGTGATTAAAGTTCCCAAGGGTAAGATGCAAAATGTGGTGGTCTGGGGAAGGACTATCAGATAAAAATCCACTGAAACTCTTCTTTTTTTCCAGGCATGTCAGGTGTCTCATCATTTTCAGCTTCTGCCTGGGACTTACCTGCCTCTCAGGATTCTTCCATATGAAGAATAAGAATTACAGGTAAGTGAGGCAGAAGCAAGGTTGCACAGCTTCGTGTGCGTGGAGCAGCTGGGACGTGACCTCTGGCACCTGATTTATCTATCCTGAGGCTTGGGCTAATGCTGGAAGGGTGGTGGCCCAAAACTAGGTCCTAGATCCGTGTTTGGGGAAGGAATCGAATTAGCCAAAGCACAGCTTCTTTGGGGCAAAATCAGCTGTGTGGGAAAAGAAAAGGGGATTGAGCTGGAGTCTTTGGTAAGTGAGAATGTGGAGAAGGGGAAAACTGTCTGACACCTACACTGGATGGTTGGGGCTGGTTTGGATGCAGCCTTGGACCAGCTGCAGGTGTGCTGTCAGAGGAGCACCTGGATTTGGCTTTGCCAGGTCTCAGAGATGGGGTGCAGCACCAGAGTGTGTCTTTGCCCCATCTGTCGCCTTCCTGCAGCATCTCAAAGAGCCACGAGGAGCTGCTGATCCCTCCCATGCCGTGCCATGCCAAGACAAACGTCATGTTCCTCAAGACCCACAAGACAGCCAGCAGCACTGTGCTCAACATCTTGTTCAGGTTCGCAGAGAGGTACAACCTCACCGTCGCCCTCCCTGCTGACCAGCTCTTCCACCTGGGATACCCAAGGACTTTCCTGGCCCACTTTGTGGAGGGTTTTGAAGCCATAGGCCAAAATTACAACATCATGTGCAACCACCTGCGGTTTAACCCCTTGGAGGTAAGAAAGAGCCATGACACCTGTGGAGAAACCTGGTTGGGACAGCAAGACTAACCTCTTCTCCCTCCCACAAATAGGTGAAAAAGGTGATGGCAGCCAACACCTTCTACTTCTCCATCCTGAGGAACCCCATTCCTCTGCTGGAGTCTTCCTACATCTACTACAAGAACAATGTGCCTGCCTTCAGGAGCTCCAAGAACGTGAACGAGTTCCTGGCATCACCCACAAAGTACTACCACCCAGCAGATTACAGGGAAAGCATCTACGCCAGGAATATCATGTGGTTTGACTTTGGCTACGATAACAACGCGGAGGATGACACAAAGTACACCCAGGCCGTCCTGGATGAGATTGAGCAGAACTTCCACCTCATCCTGATAGCAGACTACTTTGATGAGTCCATGATCCTCTTGAAGCACGCTTTGTGCTGGGATCTGGATGACGTGATTTACTTCAAGCTCAATTCCAGAAGCCAGGACACTGTCCAGACATTGACTCCAGAAAGCGAGGAGCAGATAAAAGCGTGGTGCTCGCTGGACTGGAAGCTCTACCTGCATTTCAACCAGAGCTTCTGGAGGAGAATTGAGGAGACCATAGGGCTCGAGGTGCTGGAAAAGGAGGTGGATCACCTGCGGACCAGACAGAAGGAGCTCATGGAGACCTGTCTCTCAGAGCAGGAAGCAGTGAGGAAGGATCACATCAGGAACAGAGCTTTCCTGCCTTTCCAGTCAGGGGCTGCAAATATCCTGGGTTACAACCTCAAACAAGACTTGGACAACAGGACTCTGAGAACCTGCCAGAAAATGGTCATGCCAGAGCTCCAGTACACGTCCTACCTTTACGCTGTCCAACACCCGCACAAGAAGAGGAAGGAGCTGGGATTGCCATTGCTGCGGACCAGCCTCCAGGAGAAGATGCCTCTCCCAGTGCCCAACTAGGACATGTGGCAACCCACTGTGGCTTCCCACCACTTGGCATCACCCCTTGTGTGACACGTAACTGACCCACAGGACTCTTGTGTATGAGGGGGAGGCAGTGGGGGCTTTGTTTGGGGTCTCCAAGTTGGTGGTTGGTCTCTTTTTGGGGACCTTGAGCCAAAGGCTTTGCTTTGGCTGGATCCTGGGTGATCCTGCCTGCCTGCTCCCAGCTGGAGAGAGCCAGGCTGGCTGCAGCTGGCCTAGACATTCCAGCCTCTTAATCATTAATCACGAGCGTGATCATTTGCCTTCATTTGATTTTTTTTGATATCCATCGTTACATCCAGTCTGGTCACAGCTCACTGGAGCAAGTCCTGTTTTGAAGGGTTTAGGGGAGGGAAATGAGGGGAGCGTGACATGGGGACAGTGCTCGAAGGAGCAGGAGAGACGGTGGGTGTCCCATCCAGCTGCATCCACACTCAGTGAGGACTAACCCCCACATGCTGCTGGGGCTGCCTTTGGCATGGGAATCCTGCCCAAAGCCAGGCTGGCTGCCTTGCCCAATGGCATGTGAGCTGTGCCTCTCACATGTGTCACCAGGTGAATGAGCCTCTGGCCCATGCGGGAGAGGTTGGTGCTCCCCTGACAGGAGGTTTTGGGGTTTTGCCCCTCGCTCTCGGGCAAGGGTCCATGGGCATGGATGTTCCTTGGGTGCAGCATCCCCAAAGCCTTTTATCAACAGATGCTTTTCTGGGGCTCCCAGAAAAGCATCTGTTGGCCAAACTCTCCAGCATGGATTAGGAGGGGGTGGAGTGAGGCACAGCTTTGGGCACACTGGTGCTGTTCAGGTCCCTGCTGCCATCCTCACCAGCATGAGCAGGAGGAGATGCTGGCTCAGCTTTAAAACATTGGGGTTTTGTCAGTCAGTTGACACTGACAGGTGTGTTGGGAACACGTGACAAGCAGTGACACCAAATCCATTGGGCTTGGTGCTGCCATCCTCACAAACCTTCCTGGCACTGCCACAGCAGCAGGGACCCGGATAGCAGGATGGAGAGGATGGATTTGGGGTCACTTGGCTGGCAGTGCTGCCTTGGGGGTGAAGCTGTGGGGCAGCAGCTCCAGCCGGGAAGCAGGAGTGACGCTGTTGGGGGAGAGGAGTGAGAACCAGAGCCAGGATTTTCCTCAGCTGTGTTCAGCAGCTGAGGAAGGGGTTAACCAGCCCAGGTGTCCAGCAGGATCAACCCAGATTAACAGCACTTTCACGGTCCCCTGCTCCAGGAACCCTCACTAAAATTAACCCAAGGCTTGAGAGGCTTTTGTAGCAGCCAGGCGGAGCTGCTGGAGCCACACGTGGTCACCCTGGGCCATCCCAGGGGCCCTTCCCAGGCAGTTCTGCAGCCTCCGCCTCAGTTTTCCCCTTGGAGCTTCTGATCTGTGACTTGCTGTGTGAATTTTGTCAAGCCATTTTAGCTAAACTGATGACAGAAATGGAGTATAGGTATAAGAATAGTTTCTTAGTAGCTGATCTATGTGCAGGTGGGGGTCCTGGGAAGGTTGGGGATCCTGGGAGGGCTGGGGGTCCTGGGAAGGTTGGGGATTCTGTGGTGCTGGGGGTCCCGATAGGGCTGGGGATCCTGGAAATGCTGGGGGTCCTGATAGGGCTGGGGATCCCGGAAATTCTGGGGGTCCTGCAAGGGCTGGGGATCCGTGGAAAGTTGGGGTTCTGGGAAAGCTGAGGGTCCATGGAAGGTTGGGGGTCCTGGGAGGGCTTGAGACCCTCTGGACCACAGTCCCCAGGCGGGGGAGCTCACGGCTGGAGCACCTGGACAGGGAGGTCTGGCCTCTGCCAGCCTGCAGGAGGAGGGAAGCTGAGGCAGGAGATGCAATCCCCACCCCACGGGTCCCCTTGCTTCCCCTCCCGGGGGTCCGAGCAAGGTGTCTCGGCAGCCGCAGGGCCCCCGGCTCTGGCCGGGCCCATAACGGCGCCTTTGTGCCACGGGCGCCGCACCAGCGCCACTGCTGACTCAGGGATTTTTCCCGGGCACCGCCGTGGCAGCCCCGTGACCCATCGGAGGGGGGACCCTGCGAGGGGAGGGGGTGGCAGCGAAGCACTGAGGCGACAGCTCTGCGGAAAGCCAGCGACAGCCGGCGTTACCCCGTGGTGGGGCCGAGGGACAGAGGGGACACTCCAGCTGAGCACGACCCGGTGAGTGCCTTCACTTTCTCCGGGGGGTGTTGAATCAGCAAAAGCTCCTGATGAAACCACAGGTGAGAGTGGCTTGTGGCTGCTCCAGCTGAGCTGGAGTGGATGCCCATCTGCTTCTGTGGTGCTAATCTCCAGGGAAATGTAAGGACATGTAAGCTGGGGATAGCTGACTGTGGTGTCACTCCTGTCCCTGAAGGAAAGGCATCTGGGGACAGCTCTTGCCCACTGCCACAGGGACAGCCCGGCTGGGGACCCCACTGTCTGTGCTGTGCACCTCAGGTTCCCCCTGCAGAGGAGGGGGAGCAAGGGGCCAGCTGGGTCCATGGCACGGGAGGCACCAGAGGCGCAGGAACACTCCCTGGCCCTCTCACGATGAGCCTGGGCTGCTCCGGGGGTCTCGTCTGTGGGCTCTGCCCTCCCAGTGCCTGCTGGAAGAGAGCGTGGAGCTGCAGGTCTCACCCTGCTGTTTGCTCACAGGCCTTGATTTTCCAGACAAGCATCTTAAATATCAAATTCATTTTATTTCATTTTATTTTGGGGTCCCCAGGTCAGCCTCCTCGCTGGTACCCTATGCCCTGACCCACCTCTGAGCTGTGGTGACTTGCCAGCGCACATTCAGCCCCTCTCCACCCCTGCCCTGCCCCTCAGCCCCTGCTCCTGGGCGGTTACCCAGACCCAAGCCCACCAAGTTAAACCCCAAACCCTTCCAAGGACAACCCAGTGCCCCTGGCTGTGCCCAGCAGCCGGTCCCCCCACCTTCATCAGCCCACCCCATCCTTGTGCTGCAGCTGCCATGGGCTCCCGGCACTTCCCCGCCCGGACCGTGCTCTTTGAGAAGGAATCCAACGGTGTCACGTACCGTGTGCCCGCCCTGCTCTACCTGCCCTGCGTGGCCAAGCTGCTGGCGTTTGCCGAGGAGCGGCTCAGCGCCGACGATGCCCACGCCAACCTGCTGGTGCTGCGCCGCGGCACCATCTACGGCAGCTACGTGGAGGTGGGACTGGGGTGCACCCAGTGTGGGGACACGCTGGGCTGGGGACACACCGGGGTCTGTCCTCATCGTTTGTGTGTGGCACAGCCAGGCTCCTGCAGGCAGCCACATGGGGAGGGGAGGCTGGCATGGGTGAAGTGAATCAGAGTCATGGATTGGTTTGGGTTGGAAGGGATCTCGAAGGCCATCTCATTCCATGCCCTGCCATGGGCAGGGACCCCTTCCACTATCCCAGGTTGCTCCAGGCCCCATCCAACCTGGCCTGGAACACTACCAGGGATGGGGCAGCCACAGCTGCCCTGGGCAAAAAAGTGGGATGGTCCTATGATCTTTAACCCTCTCATCCCTCTCTGTCCTCTCCTCCTCCTTCTCCCTGGGCAGTGGGAAGACATGCGCGTGCTGGAGACAGCAACGCTGCAGCATCATCGCTCAATGAACCCCTGCCCAGTCTACGATGAGTTCACAGGCACCCTCTTCCTCTTCTTCATCACGGTGCTGGGCAGGACGCCTGAAGCCTACCAGATTGTCACTGGCCAAAATGTCACCCGCCTATGCTGTATCACCAGTGCTGACCAGGGCCTGAGCTGGAGCACAGCCACAGACCTGACGCAGCAGGTCATTGGCTCAACCATCAAAGGTATCCATCCACAGGGGGGTGAGGAGAGGGGAGAGGAAAGGGGGTGGCCCTGTGTTTTGGCCTCCTGGACCCACCAGTGGCATCTCTGGGGGTGACCTTGATGTAGGAATCCCACAAGCTTCCAAAAGTGTGGAAGAGGACCTCAAGCAGAGGGGAGAAGGGATGGAGGAAGTATCCTTATCACTTATTGGGGGTGAGGAGGAGGGGGAGAGGCCTCATAGCCCCAGGTAGGAGCGTGTGTGAGGACAACCAGGCAGCACTGGGCTCTGTTGCCCTCCCACCCCACCACTTGGCCTGGCTTGACTGAGAGGAAGCCATGGGGACCCTTCCACACTGGGCATGGCAGGGCACCATGGTGGTCACTCTCTACCCCATCCCACCTTCACCCCCTCCCATCTCCGCTCCCCAGACTGGGCGACGTTCGCGCTGGGCCCTGGGCACGGGATCCAGCTGCGTTCCGGCCGGCTGCTGGTGCCCGCCTACAGTTACCACATCGACTGCAAGGAGTGCTTTGGGCAGCTCTGCAAGACCACCCCGCACTCCTTCGCCTTCTACAGCGACGACCACGGCCACGCCTGGCGCTTCGGGGAGTTCATCCCCAACCTGCAGACGGGCGAGTGCCAGCTGGTCTCAGTGGACGAGGAGGATGGATCCAATGTCCTCTACTGCAACGCCCGCAGCCCCTTGGGCTTCAGGGTCCAGGCGCTGAGCACGGATGACGGGGCCGTGTTCCACAGGGGGCAGCTGGTGCAGCGGCTGGTGGAGCCCCCCCATGGCTGTCACGGCAGTGTCATTGGCTTCCCCGCGCCGTTCGTGTATGTCCCCACCACCTCCCGGGACACCGTGATGCCCCTCCGGGGCTCGGATCGCCGGCCGCTCCCTGGGGCACTCCGGGGGTTTGGGCACCCGCCCACCCGATGGGCAGGAGGTGCTGAGCTGCCCACTGGCAACCACCATGAGCCAGATGGGCCCGATGAGGATTGTCCTACCCAGGACAATCATGATGATGCCTCCATTGTCACCTTGGTCCAGGGGGACTCTGCAGCAACCCCTGACCCTACTCCCTTCTTCCAAGCACCAACCTGGATCCTCTACTCCCACCCCACCAGCTCCATGTCACGGGTCAACATGGGGGTTCACCTGAGCACCTTCCCCAGGGACGCGGAGAGCTGGACAGAGCCCTGGGTCATCTACGAGGGCCCGAGCGCTTACTCGGACCTGGCTTACATGGAGCTGCCCTACAGGGACGCGCCGGTGGCCGGTGGCACGGCCATCGCCTTCGCCTGCCTCTACGAGAACGGGATGAGGTCGCCCTACGAGCAGATCTCCTTCAGCATGTTCACGCTGCACGACGTGCTCCAGAACATCCCCCTGACAGCCGCTGCTCCCCGGCGGGGCCGTGGCCCCACGCGCCACAGGGGGAAGAGGAGGCGAAGGAGCTGCCTCGTCTCCTAGAGCCCCCCAGTCAGCTCCCCCCACCGCCCCAGTGCTGGATCCCGGAGCATCAACCCACAGCCTGGGTCCTGCCACCATCCAGCACGGCCACATCACACACAGGTAGGTGTCCCCAAACTGGGTTTTATCTCATTTTTATTGCTATTTTTTTAATCCTCTATTGGTTGGGTGAGGAGGCTTTTGCCCCCAGCACAGCCCCAGGCTGCTCTCCGAGCAAGAGCCACCTCTGGAAACAGATACTGGGGGGCAACAGCAGCAGTGCAGGGGGGAGGCAGCCAGGGGTAGCTTGTGCCATCCCTGTGTGCCAGGTGCTGGCTCAGGGGGACACAATGCTCCAGCTGTGCCATACCTGGTACCACCACCTGGCTCCAAGGGCTTTCTTCCCCTTGTCATAAATAGTTACGCTGTATAAATATGTTCTGTAATGTTAAATTCCTTCTTTTTCATGGAAAGACTTTTTCTCAATGGTCTCTCTGAAGTCACTGTGAGGGTTTGGGCTGGGGTAGAGTTCTGTTCCTTCATTGTAGCTGGGATGGGGCTGGGTTTTATATTTGGGCTGATGATAAATGTTTGTGTTGCATTACTTGTCTGTCTGGGCTTTTAGTTCTCTCTCTTTGTTATTTTCCTTTTCATTACTATTTATTATTATTATTTCAATTATTAAACTGTTCTTATGTCAACCCAGGAGATGTGTCACTTTTACCCCTCCAATTCTCTCCCCCTCCCATGGGATGGGGGTGAGTGGCTGGGTGGTGCTCAGGTGCCAGCTGGGGTTCAGCCATCCCAATGGCCCAGTTACTGTTTAATCTGCTCTGGGCTTTGGTTTTTTAATGTGCCATGGCCATCACTGCTCTCCTCTGACCCCTGTCAGTCTGGGGGCAAACCCCTTCCCAGCACAGGCAGGCTCAGTCCCACACTGGGTCCTGGAAAGGTTGTGGGGACAGGGTTGAGCACAGGAATGGGGTCCTGCTCCTGGGAATGAGCAGCAGCTGCTCCTGACACTTGTGTGTGGGTGAACTTTGGGGGGCTACACCTCAATTCCAGCTCTGCCTCCCCCATCATGACTCCATCCAACTGCCCCAGCTCAGCTCCTCGGGTCTCCTTCACATCTCCTGCCCCGTGCAGGTGACAAACACCAGCTCAACTGCCCTAAAGATGAACTGATTAAAAACAGTGTCCAGCTCTTCAGTCTGTGACACCACCGTGTCTCATTTTGCACCAGGGTGAGTGGAAGCTGACAAGTGACAGACAACACAGAGAAGAGAAATTGTCAGTTCCCTTGAAGTTGCAAAACAGAACTTAAAGACATGCTAGCAAATTAGATGAAAGGGTGTAAAAGCAGACACACAGTATGCTAAGCACAGCTGGAACCAGTGGAGAAACAGGTAATGAGGAACACAGTGACTTTTGTGTAAAGTTATGTAACAAGAAACAACAGCTCGTGCCCTGAGAGAAATTCAAGGCAAGGTCACAATATTGGGGCACTCAGTGAGTACAACCACCAGAGAGCCCTCTAGACAACCCTCTAGCACCAAAAAAGGACTTCCAGGAAGGGGTGGAGGCATGGAAATTAATCCTAGGAGAGTGATGTTTATGTATTCTCTAGGAAGTCCCTTGTAATGAAAATGTCTGATGATGATGGATTAAACACCCCATTGTGAAGTCTCACGACACACGTTCAATTAGAGGGCATGTCCTGCGTGTGTCCAGCTCTGTGATAAACAATACCTGCTTTCTAATGCTTCAAATCGTGTTAGAAAATTAGTTTTCTGCCTCATTTCAGTATCACAAGGAGTGGCCAAGGCAGCTGCTGGGCTCATGCCGGGATGCTGGAAGCCAGGTCCTTACCTCCATCCCTTACCAGGCCAGTTTCCAACCCCAAACGGCCGCCAGCCCCAAGGGAAGGGATGTGGCCCGGGCCGGGGGATCTGCACAGGAGCAGCCCTTGGCACATCGGCCTCACGTGCTGCTTCAACACCTGGGGTGTCCGTCCCCACACGGGCTCTGTCCATCTCACACAGGGCTCTGCACCGGGCTGGTGTCACAGCCCCTGCCGTGCCCCTCCACGGCGTGTGCCAGCAGCCAAGTGCCACCCGGGGTGACCCCTCCTCCGAGTGCAGCCTCCTGGCACCGCCACCGGGCCCTACTTCCCCTCGCAGAAGCCGCAGAGGCAGCCGAGGCAGCCGTTGAGGATCTGGAGCACGGCCAGCACCATCTCGGCCACGCTGAGGAGCAGCAGCAGGGAGAACAGGACGACGTGCCAGCTCACAACGCCCTCGGGCTCCAGGCAGATGCTCCAGGTTCTCCGATTGTACAGGTAGTTCTCAGCCCTGTGTGACAGGAAGGGGAGAAGGTGCAGGATGCTGCCTGCAGCAGGTCCAGAATCCCATCGCTCTCCACCATGCAGAATCCCCCAGACACCCCATCCTTCATCCCAAGGATGAGCAGGGTTGCGGGGGTGAGGGAGAGGGAAAGCATCATGTGAAATCTGTGGTAGGTGAGGACTCCTTTAGCTCCCAGGGCCTTGCGTCAATCCCCACCCGCAAGCGCCCCCCCACCCCCCCCAACCACCTCAATCAATCCACTTAATTAGCAATAAATTGATGAGGCAGCACCGGTGATTCAGCCCCTCACCTGGCATCGGGCCCCTGTTCGATGGCATCCAGGAAGGGGTAACCCCAGAGGGCTCCGTGCCTGAGGCCGAGCTCGGTGGTGTTGTAGAAGCAGAGGGGGCCGTTGGTCAGTCCCACCCCGGACAGGACGAAGCAGGCGGCAGCGCCCAGGAGCGCCAGCTTGGAGAGCACCACGGAGATGAACGCCTGCAGGGAGCACCCAGGGGGGACACGGAGAGTCAGGGGGGCTCCAAACAGCAGCTTGTCAGCAGAGTTTGGGAGGGGGAAAACTCCCCTCCCCAGCTGAGGCTGAGGATGGAGCCATCACTGGGCTGGGCAGAAGCAGGCAGGGAGAGGCAGTGACCTGCAGAGCCCATCCCAGCACTCACATGGAGCCCTGTCCTCTGGGGAGGTGGAACCCTGCCATGGCCCATCATAGGGCCACTGGAGGGCTGCACCCTGCCAGGACCTGCCGTGGGGGAGGGGGCACCCACCACATCCTGCCATGGGACCACGAGAAAGGGGTCTGTGACCCAACACAGGAGAGGGGGGACCTGTCACAATCAATGGGAGAGGGGGATCCCTGCCACAGGGATCTGCAGGGCCATGGCAGAGGTGGGACAGGGCCACATCCCTGCTTTGGTTCGGGGTCCCAGCGCTGCCTTACGTTGTGGCGGGTGCCGCAGCCGGAGCAGCCGGAGCACTGCCACCCCAGCGCCGTGACGTGGGTCCCTGCCAGCAGCACCTGCAGGGACAAAAACACAGCTGGGGGACAAAGGGGAGCCACCTGCCCTGCTCCATCCCTCTGTCCCTGCTGCAGAGCCGGGAGGAAGGACGGGTGCACCCCGCAGTACTCACGGCGATGCCGCCGCCCCAGACGCCCGGTACGGCCTTGGCGTGGCTGCTGATGTGCCCATCCAGCAGGTACTTGGATGCTCCACCAGGGAAGAGCAGGAGGATGCTGGCTGCCATGGAGAGCGTGCCCAGCACCAGCAGGCAGGGGCCCACGATCCGGCTGCACTTGCCCACACACATGGCTGTCCTGCATGGCAACAGGGAGGAAGAGGAGGAGAGGAAAGGGCTGCATTGGGCCCCGCAGCGCCCCAAGGCTTCCCCACCCCGAGCCCATCTCACAGCTATGGGTGGATGGGAGTTGCTGGGTTGTGCTTTTGGCTCTCAGCCCACCCCACTGGGACTGCCCCTACCTGAGGGCAATTTCCAGTGGAAACTGTAATACTTCTTTGCCAAATGGGCAATGGAGTTCCCACACCAAACCCCAAGACCAGTGTGACCGCAGGGTTGGCTCTTCCAAAACGTGCCCCAGCTCATGGCAGGGGGAGATGGTTTTTAAGGTCCCTTCCAACCCAAACGAGCCTGAGGTTCTATGAAAATGTTACTGCAGGGAGCCAACCACCCACCCTGGCTCAGTTTGGCTTTCAGTGTTTACAACGAGCAGGAGGAAGCCAGGAATGAGGCAAAATCCTCGTACAAGGGCTCATGAAAGCACATCAGCCTCCAATCAAATCCGACAGCAATTCCATCCCTGTCTCACACTAGTCCTACTATAGATTTGAGTATGCTGAAACTAATTAAATTGAATTAAGAAAACATTATTACCTACCCTCCAGTTCCACTGGCATCTTCTTATGAGCTTACCTAGAAAGCACCTGCCCATCCCCAGGTGATACCTTGTCCAAAATTGCCTCTCTTCTGTACCTACAAGACCCTCATCTTGTACAGGATGTCCACTGGTCACTCTGGAGGATGTCCACTGGTCACTCTGGGGCTGCTGCAAACCGCATGGTTCGCTCTTGTCCTGGCTCCCAGGTGTTTCCTACCCCGAGCTCTTGTTGGGCTTAAGCATTTTCCCCTTTCCTGGTAGATCCCAACCCATTTTGCACAAGCACCCCAGATCGAGTTGTTTCCTGCTCTGGCTGGTTTTTGTCACGCTCGCTCTGGCTTTGCAAAGCAGAAGCAGCTGGGGCACCACGTGGCTGTTTCCGTGGGAAGAGCTGCCTCAGCCCCCTCGTGCAGGGGAGGAGCNGACACCTGATGTGGACCATCAGCTCCACCCGTCCTGGAATTCCACCCCTCTTGATTTCCATCCTCCCTGCCTTGGTTATAGGGAATTGAGGGCCTCTTGCCCGCAGCGAGGTCCTGCCTGCAGTCCAGGGATTGTGTGTGGTTGTTTCCCCCCACAGCTCTCGAGTCCCACCTCCCCACCACCTTCTGGAACAGCTCCTGCTCCTCTGAGCTCGCAGCCTGGGCTCTCCCCAGCCAGAGCCTTTCTGCACATGTCCCCTCAACCTCTCCAAGGACTCTCCTTCCCCTCCAGTGCTGCCCTCTCCCTGGGGATGGCAGGAGGTCTCCTTCCCCCAGGGTGTGCTGTCCCCTCAACATATTCCCCTGAGCAAGCAGCTCCTCGGCTGATCCAGACAAATCCCCGTGCAGGGGAGGCGAAGCCAACAGTGCAGGGTTCCTGTCTCCATCAGAACCCCTGAAAGCAGGACTCCCTTCTGCCAGCACATCTCCATGACCAGAGGCACAGAGATTCCAGCAAAGCTCAGAGAACTCATCCTCCCCACTCCCCAGCTTACCTGGAGTGATGCCAGGCAGAGCCAGCAGCGTCCAGCCCTCGGCCGAGCCCTGTCCTGGAGGCATCACCCACGGGTCACTATTTATGACACCTCAGAGTGCTCCCCTCCCCTCCTCCCCCCCAGGGGCCGCCCACCAGACCATGATCCTCCATCCACACATCCCAAGGAAGGATGACTGCCTGGATGAGCCAGCCTCTGCCAACGCTGTGGCTGCGCTTCTGCCTCGTTCTTCCCCATTTCAGAATTTACGCTGGCAGAGTTCACCAAAACAGGCACAACCTCCGGTTTTAAGGCTTCTACCACACCTGCACTAAATGCCTCCACCAGTGCCTGCGTACTGAACACCACTGCTCCTGGGACAAACTGGGGTGAATGTGCTGGGATAATACTTTCCTCTCTCATTAATACTTCAATTAAAGCTTCAGAATAAACATTCCCATGGGTCAGCTGGTTCCTACCTCCTGCCCTTTGCTTCCTCACAGGTGGCTCAGCTTTTCCTCAGGTGTTGAGTGGATCCCCATCATATCTCCTGCCTTGGTAATAAGATTGAGAGAGAAAGGTTATTTCTGGATATCTTCAGGATTGTAGCTCATCAGACATCAGCATTTCCTATCTGCCACGGCTGGCAGTTAACGTGCAATGGGGAAATTCCAGTTCCCACAGAGAACGTCAGGAACAGGCTCAGGAGAACGTGAATGAGCTCTGTGTCTGAGAACAGCAGTCAGGGAAGCTGTAGCACCAAAAACTGGCAAACAATGGGGCAGTTTTGTTGGCAGAGGAGGTGCAGGTGGCACAAGCAAAGAGAAGAATGGCTTGTGGGCTGTTCAGGCAGGAGGAAGAACCTTCTCAGAGAAGAGTTTGGAGAAGGCTCCTATTCCTCCTGCGTTCATCATGAGGACCTGAGGCTTGGGATGGGGCTTCCCATGTGCCATGGCCATGAGGCCATCAGAGCCCCGAGACAGCCGTGCTCTGACAGGAGAAGTACAGGCAGCATTTGGGGTGCTGCCTTTGGTGCCCTCCCCAGCCTGCCCTCCCCAGGGTGGCCCACACAAGCAGCATTTGCTGACACTGGCTTTTCCTGCTTTCAAATCAAGGAGTATGGGACTGTCAAGGGGATAAATCCTGCTCCAGGAAGAAACAGAAGAGAATTGGAGCCCTCCAAGAGCCACATGGGAAAAGATGAATGGTGAGGCCGAGTTACAGCAGGCAATTCCATTCCTCTGGCAAAAATAAACTGAGGAGCAGATTATCTGACAGTTCCCCTGAAAGGAAAATCAGAGTTGGCACCAGGAGAGAAATTCCCATTTTAGTCACAGAATCTCAGCACAGTCTGAGTGGGAAGGGACCCAGCAGGATCATCGAGTCCAGCTCTGAAGTGAGAGGTCCATGCAGGGATTGAACCTGTGTCCTTGGCATCATCAGCACTGTGCTCAAGCACCTGAATTAATCTCAGGGTATCTTATCCTTAAATAAAACAAATTAATCTCTAAAATGAAGACAAAGACAAGGCATGCAGGATAAGCAGAGTCCAAGTTCTCCTTCCTCTCTTTTTTTGCTTAGAAAGAGGGAAACCTGTTCTCCACTCTGCTGGAAGAAAATGTTTTGCAACCCCATCCTGTGCCTTTCCTACGTCACAGCAATCTGAGGTTCCCACCACACACATGATCTGCTCCATCATCTCCCCCAGAAAACCCCACGCCAGGAAGTGTGAAGCATCAGGGTGACGCCCTCTTTCCAGGATTGCTGATCTTTTCCTTATAAGAGTAATCCTGACAGAAGGTTAATTTTAGCCCTGCACGTGAGGAGCTGTGTGCTTGCTTTTCGCACACCAGAGTTCAGCTGTGAAAGTATCAGCACAGCAATTACAGGCAAGGAACTTGCTGCCAACTCACCCAGTCCTGGGGCAGCCAAACATGGCCCCACTAAAGCAATTCCAGCTTGGCAAGGTCCTCCTGCTGATTCTTCACAGCTGAAGTGATGCTTTTTCTTGGTCTNGCCTTCCCTTCCTGCTCCCCTGCCCTTCACCTCCCCACACTCCTCTGGGCCAGGGAAACTGCACAGCAGGCTGGGCTTCAGGAGTGGTTTGGCTTCAAGGAGAACCAAATAGACTGAGCTGGGTTGGAATTGGTGAGAAGGAACCGTTCTGTGCCAAACCAGCCTCCACCTCGGGCCGGGGTGGAAGGTGCTCAGCACGGCTCTGCTCTCTCCCACTCCTCTCCATAGCATCTGCAAATCTATTTCTGCCACTACTCAGCCAAGACTTCTCCAAACTGCCCTTAGACAAGCCCTGCAGGGCGTTTGTGGCTAGAACTGACTGAGGAAACACCAACACGATGCTGGACAATATTCACTTGAGGGCTCACAAATGTCACCCAAATTTACAGCACAGAGAAACCAACCCCGTGAAAAGTTGGAAGTTTACAGAAAGGAAAAATAAGTAAATGAAACCCAAGAGGTATTCTGAGTTGGAGGTATCCCTGTAGTTCCTTGACCTGCAGACTGATGAAAAGAGATTCCTGACTCAGTTGGAACTTGAAATATTTCCCGAGGCTGCGTGAAGAGTTCAGGGTTTTCCAGCTTCAAGGCAGGGGCTGAGTCTCACTGTGGAGTGGAGACCTCCCTACAGTCAGGAACACAAGGATAGCTCAAAACTGACTTCTTAATTTCTGTTTCTCCACTGCACCTGCCAAGTCCTTGTCCAGAAGGGGCTCTGCTCCTCAGCATTTCATGCAAGGCTATGACAGGAACGTCCCAAGGAGCCCGAAGACAACTGCAGAAGTCAGAGGCTGTGCCTTGACAACACCTGCACCAGGAGGACACTGACAGTTCAGAATAGAAAGCCCCATTTCCTCTGCTCTTTCACTGGGAAGGATGGAAAAATCCTAGCCCTGCCTCTATTTATTAGTTTTCATATGGGTATTTTTCCTGCCAAGTTTGTCTCACTTTAAGGTTTTGTATCCTCTAGAACAGCCCAAAGCTTTCTTGGGCAGTGCTGTCATCAACAGTTCCTCATCCTTCTACCCCAGTATCCTTAAGGAAAAACTCAGGAACTCCCCATATAACACAGGGACAGACTTTCATTAGAACTAAACCAACAAATAAACCCCAACCCCAAAAAACCAAGAGCTGAAGAAAGCTACTGAAAACAGTTTGTTTTATTTCCAGGATCAAATATTACAATAGGACATTTACATATATTTATAAAAAATGCAGCAGTTGTGTATATAGATCAGAGGTTTCCTTGAGTTTGGTCCCTCCCAGCACAGTGAGCTGAAAACTTTCAAATTAAAATCCTCTCCCTCCTCCCACATCAAGTTGCCATCATCGAAGAAAGTGACCATTGTAAAAAGCTGTCCCTTAGAAACTGGATGTTCCTCAGTTCCAGGAAACAGCCTCATTTTTAAAAAACCATCTGTCCTAGAGCCTGGTGTCTCTGAGTTGAGTTTTACCCAGATGTTCTTCATATAAATCTGGTCTATAAAATAGCACCTCATCCCCTGCCCCTCACAGCTTCGGTTCCACACCTTCAGCGTGGGCCCCATTTCAGGAGCAGTTCCAAAGTGACTTTTCCCTGCACTGCAGACACTCCCAGCCATCAGAGGCAGTGACCCAATGCCCAGTCCCTGCCCTCCCTCCCACGGTGCCCACGGAACACAGTGGATAACCCGAGGCAGGCTGAGGCACTGGGGCCACGTGCAGCAGTCTCTGACTGGACCCCCGTGTGTGTAAGTACACATGGCTCTGTTTGGTGGGAGTGCACAGACACCCAGCAGCTCATGGACAAGAGGAGACAGGAGTAAAAGTCATCCCAGAAAGGGCATCCATGAACCCCAGCAGCTCCAAATCCAAGCAGGCCTGTGGGTACTTCCAGCAGCGCAGCCAGCACAGGGCTCAGCATCAGTTGGCTTTGTCTTTGAAACAGGAGCTGTTCCACTTATAGAAAATCATTTAAAAATAAATAAATAGGAAGGGTGAGGGAGAGCAGAGGCTGGATTTGAGTCTATGAACAGCCAGACAAGGCACAGCCAGTCCTTAAGGGACAGCAAGCACTTCACCCACCTAAAGCACATCTCTGCCACCCCTGCTCCTCTTGGAACATGGGACTACCCATTCTATCAACTTCACTAAACAGGGATTAAACCAGAAGAAAGCACTGACATTTAATATAAACTAAAAAGGAATAAAAATGGAGTGATAAGGCCCTGAAGGACACAGATTTTCCCACTCACATGGACATTCCTACACAGGTCCCTATGTTCATAGTTCATTTTTATGTGGTTACTGAAAAACCACATTTCAAGCATCTCTGCAGCATTTGCTTCCTGACCAACAGCCCAAATGCCAACCTGCCCCCAAAAGAAAACTGGTTTTAATGTAGCCCTTGTTGCTCGAGTCCCAGTGAAGCAGCTCGGTGCTCTGACAGGAGCAGGAATTTGAGACCCCTCAGCAGAGAGGCTGAGTTACCAAAACCTGCACCAAACCCAATTTCTGCAAAGGTACAAAGCACAGCACCAGTCCCAGGGCAAGCTGAGTGCACAAATCAGCTCTGAAGGACGTGCACCCTGTGAAACACAAGCTGGACAAAGCAGAGGTGTCACTTCCCCCTAACAGCGAGGAGAAGGTCAGGGAGCTCTGGGAAGAGCTGATGGAAAATTCCTGTTTAGATCTACTTAGGAATAATACCTCTGGATGCCTTTTACAGACAACTGTATTTTACAAGGCTACCTGCACATAGTGGACACTCCTCTGAAATCAGTGGTGTGAACTCAGCTAATTTACCAGGAAAAGCAATGCCCTGCAGTCCATGAATGTCAGCAATGGTAAAAATCGCAGACCTTAGTTCAAAGCCTAAAGAAAATGACACAAATATGGCCAGAAATGTTTGGCCCAGCCTTTACCTGCCCTTTTTAGGTCTGTGGGGAATGCTGTGAGGTTGAAGCTGGTCAATCAGCTTGACTTAAGAGCCTGTAGCATCAGAAAGATCCAAAATCCTTCTGTGGGCTTCTGAAATGGGAGGTAAATTCAGCAGCACCTGGCAGGGAAAGCCAGTGCTTGCTCCACCTTCTGTTCCAGAATCCTGGTTGTGACTGGGACTACTGAACACTACATCCCAAAACAAAGCTGTGTAAGATGAAGAGCACAGGCAAAGGGAACATCTCCAGCAGCAGCAAGGAGCTCCAGCTCCAAACACACCAGGCCTGAGCAGTTCTCCCCTCAGAAAAACCTCCACTGCCTACATGCACCGCTGCTCCTTGGACCCCACCAGTCCTTGCACCACCACATGCAAATCCTGACCAAGTGACACCCGCAGGAAGCCACAAACCACAGCCTTTGAAGGATTTGTTTCCTTTGGCCTTCATAGTTCAACATCGTATTTCACAATCAAATTTAACACATTTTTTCCAGCAAAGGCAATTTGAGCTTCAGATTTCACATCTACAAGTGACTGTTTGAAGGCTCATTAGGCAGTGCCCAACCAGCCATCACCTTCACTGCTATGAGCTGTCCCAGGCAGGACTTGATTCATGTTTTCCATATTCCTCAGGCCAGCAAAACACATTCCTCCAAAGGGATGAAGAGGTTCAGTCCTGGCTGGTGCAGTTTCTCGTCAGCTTTCAGCCCCCACAGCACGGCTGATGTGTGTCACAGCACTGGGTTTGTTTGGGTTGGGAAGGAGAGAGAGAGGAATGAACAAAGAGAGGAGCCACATGCAGGGATACATATTCCTTAAAAATTCTTTTCTCTGTCTCTTGCTCTCAAAGCAAAGCAAAAGAAAAGTGATAGAAAAAACCACACCATGACACAGAAACAAAAGAAAACCCAGCCCAGGATCACAGTTTCCTGGAATAGAACAAACTCCTAGAAACCATGAGAAGATGCCATTTTCAATATCAATGTTCAACTTCCCATTCTTCTTTCCCCTGTTTGAGCAATTCCTGGTCTCATCACAGAGCTCAGCCCAGCCCTACACACAGGAGCAGGCCCGGGAGGGGCAGGGCAGGGAAGCTGCCAATAAACCACTCCTGGGACTTGTTGTTCCAACCAGACAGCTGGAGCTGCTCTGGGAAGCTTTAGGTCTACATGGAAATGGGAGTTAGGAATCTGGATACCCAGGAACTAAAGGACCCTTCAGTCCAGAGGTGCCACTGCTGCTTCACAAGCCAAGCACAAGACTCCCCTCACTTCCCCATGCTGGGAGCAGCCTCCACACCAGGGTGTCTCTACCAGCCAAAGATGCCATCTGGTGTCACATCAGCCACTGATCAGGAAACTGAGATGAGATTCTGCTTTCCTGACACTACATCCTGCAGCAGAAAGGGAAATCAATTTATACAATTGCATGATTACATGTCAAACCTCAATTAGGAGCAGGAGACAGCTGTGAGCTGAAGTTTCCATGGGGAATGCAAGACATTTTCTGTCATTTCTTGCATTTAAAGGCTCCAAAGTACAGATGCCAGTATGAAATCAAAGGCAAAATATCTTGAAAAATTGGAATATGTAAATTTCTGACTACTGAAGTCTTTAACAAGGACAATCATCTGAGAGTGGCAGAAAAAGTCAGCAGTTATGGCAGGTCCCATGTGCCTTTCTCCTCAGTGACTGAAGAGCACATTAAACTGAGGTTTTAGCTGTAAATACACAAATCCACCACACCGTGCTGAGGGCTGTGCTAGTTAACTCCTGTCCCCCTGGAACAGCTGCTGAAACACAACTGACCAACAGCTCCATGGCTGGAGAAGACACTGGGGGAAAACCAGGGCACTGACTTCAGGTGCCAGCTTCCAGAGCTGAAAGGAAAGCCTCCACCAAGGAGCAGCTTTCCATGCAGCGCTCCAAATTTAGAGGTGACAATAGATGAACATGGAAATAGCATAAAAATCATCCCAGGGAATTCAAGCCACCAGGCTGGGAAGTGTTCTATGAAGCATTAACTGATGTTCAATGCAGTCAGTGCTGTAAAACCCCTGCAAAGCCACTCACTCCTGGAAAAACCAACCACTGTGGCAAGGAAAGAAGCCAACTGACTGTCAAGTCTCTGTGGCAGGTGTTCCCAGAGAATCCAAAGCCTTTACAGTACCCTTGTCATTTGCAAAATCCTGAGAGCAAGTAAGGAGACACTTTGAGGATGCTGGGAAGAGAACAGGGAAAACCCACCCACTGCCACGAAGGAGCTGGCTCTGCTCCAGCACTGGACTCACAGCTTGGCCTCTGGGCCAAGCAGTCAATCCCATATGGAGCACAGCTGGCTCTCTGGGGGTTGGTTGGTTGGTTTTTTTACTGTGTCCACTGGCAATTCAAAGCAGGAGGAAAACATGCAGGCAATCTAGAAGCCTTTGAATGAGGTGGGGCAGAGTATTTTCCCACGGCTCAACCCAACTCCTTTCCAAAACCAGAGTGTTGGATAAGAGAAGGCTGGAAGGTTAATGGAGACCTTTTGTGTAGGGAATCCAAACAAAGGAAAGACTGTCCTGAAGGTCATGCTCTCTCCTCACAGAGAGATGCCTCAGTGCCTTATCACACGTTCTTTTCAAAAATAAATTAAACAAAACAGGTTTAAGAACAGCAGCGAGAAGGGTTTGTGTATTATGGCCACTCCAAGCTCCAGCATGCTGGATCACACAGATCACTGTTTTACTTTATTCCAGGAAAGCAGAGGAAAGATGCTCTTCCCAATGCTCTCTGCAGCTGAGGAAGAAAATAAAACTCTGAGCACTCTCATTTGGTCACTAGAGCGGGAGAAGGGAGGGAGAGAGAGGAGGAGGGAGAAGGAAGGGCCAATCAGCTGCCTGATTCCAGCACTGCAATCCCATGACCCTTAACTGCATATTTAACGACTCTTGTCCCAGGCAAAGAGGAGAGGGAGGAAGGCTGGGAGAACTCAGGCCACAGTGCTAATTCCTTTCCTGCACAAAGACAGTCTCTTGAGGACACAGGCCTGCCTCCTGTAACGTGATCTCATAGTCCAGGTGGGAGAGTTTCCTCCGGGGGAAGTTGGTGAGCAGTTCAAAGCGTTCGTTGGGGTATCCTTTAGACTGGACGTGTTTCACGAGAGCCTGCAGGGGAAGGAAGGCAAACAAGTGTCACAGGATTCAGAATGTAAAAAAAATAATCCTGTTTTCCTTTGAAAAGGACGTTTGTAATCACAGACAAAGAAAATTTTAAAATTTGGAAATTTGGTGTAGAATACACATCCTCTTTTACTTTAACATCTCATTTGGCCCACACATGGTATGGCTAATCACAAAAACTAATTACTAGTGATTAATTACCTTAATTAATCACCTTACCTAACTGATGCTTTACACACAAGGTAAACTATACATAAAACTATTCATCATAGTGCATTGGTGCAAGACAGCTGAAATCCACACCACACATTCAAGTCACAGTGAAACAGAATCTGGAAAAAAAAGCCTTAAATACCCCAAAATAGAAGCCCCCTCATTTGTTTATCAGATATTGCCCCCACCCTAAAGCTAAAGGCCACCAAAGAAGCACTTTTGTGAGGTAGCACTGACCAAAATAAATGCAGTACTTTTACTCTTTTTTTTTTTTCCTTTTCTTCAAGAAGCAGGAGAGTTTGGGGTTGTTTGATTTGGGTTTTTTAAAGATCTTTTCAATGCACTGGCTTCTCTGCCTACAGAAGCAACTGGGGCAGGATACAGAGCATTGGGGTGAGGGGTACCAGCCTCACACCCCTGGAAACAGCCATGGCAGGAAGAGCCCATGTCTGTGCTGTGGCAAGAGAGAATTCCCAAGGTCACCAGGAAACACAACGGGAGGGAACCTAAAGCACAGACAGGGGCAGAGAAGTGGGGATTGGCAGAAGCAAAGAGGACACAGCAACAGAGCAAGATGTGGGCAGAAGGAGGAGTTGTAGCTTTTGTAAGAGAGGAAGAAAGGATAATTTGTATGTAATTAAGTGTGGAAAAAATCAGGGGGTCCTATCAATACTGTTCACATTGTTTTGGTGGGCAGCTTATGCCAGTAAATCACAGCAACAAAGATGATCAAAATTCCTTTACAAACCACTGAATTTCAATATTCAGTCAAGTTTCCTGCCCACATCCTCCCTGTCCCTTCGCAGGCCAGTCTTTCCTGCACACCTGAAACACTTGGCAAACCAAAGGTACTAAGGATGTGGAGGAGGGGCTGAGCTGCTGAACAGAGTAAAGTCACCCTAATTTGCACACAATGAGTACACAATGAGTACCTCCTTCTATAAAAAGGCAGTGAGGCAGTGTTGTTGGTTTTTTTTTGCTTGAGGGGGAGAAAGGGCATCGTGGTGACATTGGAAGAAATAATGTGTGTAAAGAACCCAGGGCTTCAATAACAACACAACGACTGAAAATAAAACATTCTTAAAACCAGTGCTGGGGAGCATCATCAGTTAAAACTCCTGAAGTGCAACTGGCTCCTTAAGCAACTTCTTTTGCTAGTTCTGGCCAGCTTTAAAATGGGAGCAACTAAGAGTTGAAAAAAAACAGGATGGAAATGATGCCCACAAAGAAACACCTGAGATTTAATCTGGATCCGACTGAAAGGCTCCAAAAGGTCACATGAGGTGAGCACAAATGCTGCCTGTTCAGCTCTGCAACCAGGAGATGTCTTCACCCACAAACCTTGACTCAGCTAAATCCCTCTGCTGACTGCAGAGCAGAAGGGAAATCACATGCTCAGATAAATTTCCTTTAACTTCCACAGTCCATAAAAGCAGCCAAACCAAAAGTCAGGATTATCAGGGATATTTCAATACTACACTTAGGTACTGCCTAAATGAATTGCTTAAGTATTCAAAAGTGCTACATGTTTAACAACACATGCAAATTTACTTAACAAAATACATTCAAAAAGGAGTCAAGCTTTTTTTTTCCTTTTATTTTCAAGCAGGAGAGTCAAGGATGAGAACAAGAGCAGAGGATACTGTACATTTCTAGAGTTGCTGACTCATTTCTGTAAGAGACAGGACCCTTTTCTCCCAAATCTACACAAAATCTTTCTCATGAGGTGTGCTTTTGCCTTCCCTATGACTCCAGCTTTTAGACTGATTACATTTAAATGAGCTTAACTGGGAACTGTGTCCTGAAAACTCATGGCAAACAGGAACACAGTGACCTCTTTACACTCTGCTTCCAGGTAAGCACCTGCAAAATTTTGATGGAAATGCCATTCACATGGATTTCTCCAAAGAAAGGAGCCCAAAGCCCAGTTGAGATGCACACCTGAGGCACAGTAATTAAATAATATTGTAATTAATTTGTTTTGGGAGAACTTCCTCCAAAGTCTGCTCCAACATCCACGTCCAGAAGGGAGGGTGGAAGTATGATGGGAGAGATGGAGAATGAGAATGAAGAGTTTTGCCTTTGGTTTTACCATGGGAACCAACTAAACTTTTAGAAACAAAGATCAAGAAATGAGAAAGCTGAGAGGTATTTTTATGGTAATTAATAATTAATGCAAAAGCCATTTAGAGTCATTTCAGGATGGAAATGAGCAGTGTGGGGATTAAGGAAGACACTGGAGTGTGCACAAAACCCAAGCAGCAATGGAGGCACACAGAGGCAGTAGTTAGCAGAGGAATGACAGGGCAAGCACTCCCTGGATACACCTCTCCCACTAGATCTGACTTCAACAGTCTCATCCCAGGCACAGAAATTCTCCAGTTTTGTCTTTCCTGTGCTCAGACAAGGATCCCCATTAACTGCACTCACCAGAAGTTTAGCTTGTTCAGGCAGTGAAACTTGTTCCCTCTTTCCATCTGGATACCTCAGCATCAGCTGTGCCTTTGGTCCTACACAAAGGAAGGCACCACAAGTTAGCAGGAGGGCAGCTGAGCTGAGCTCCCGTGTACATTTTAGGTGGGACAGCACAGCAGGGTGAGGGGCTGGAGACAAACACAAGGATTCAGTCTGTGGAGGTAAATTTCTACCACAATGCTCAAAATACACACATCAGGACCCTTCCAAAGCAGCAGTGACTGCGAGCAGCCAGCGTGCCCAGAGCACACTGCACCTGAGTTACACCAGAGAGGATTTTACTCCTGGCCAACACACGAGCTCAGGGACCAAGAGGGCTCTGAGGCTGGGGCACTGCTGTGCTGATGAATCACTCACATGTCTGCTGGCAAGGAGGCAGGAAATCAGAAGGGATTTTTAAAAGAAGGGATGAAACCAGGCTTGGCAGCCTATGAACAGTTTCAGGCAAAAAAGCCACAACAAAAGCCATAAAAAGTGGGCACTTACCATTCACGTCAAGGCCCCTGAATGTGCTTTCAGCCTTGTCAGGTGACTCCTCCAGCGCCCCCGCATCGATGCAGGGCAGGACTCTGTGGTTTGATGCTGCCCCAGGCTCAGTCCTTGCAGAGGGCTCAGGCTGAGGCCTCCGGCTCTCCTCTTTTTTATACCCCAAGTCCTTGTGTGGAGACTTCCTCAGCTTGGCTGGGATCTCCGACTCCTCCTCCTCCTCCGAGCCGCAAACAGAAATAAACTCCTCGCTCCCAGAGAAAAGCTCCGACTCCGACTCCTCGTCCGAGCGGCTCTCCTGCTTGGCCTGAGAGGAATCAAAATGTGTCTCCTGGAGAGAGGCCCTGATGGCAGCTTCCAGCTGGCTGTCCTCACTGGCATCGATGAGACTCTCCTGCGGGGTGCAGACAACACACACACATCACCACTGCCTTCAAACACGCACTGAAAACCAAAAGGACATCAGTCTTCCTGAAGGGAAGCCACTAAACCCGTCAGGAACGCACAGCAGGGAAAGCTAGGCATGAGGTAATTATTTAATGGCTTCTCCTTGGAGTTCTGCATGGAGTGATCCATTTTCCTTTCACACCGTGACTGCTAAATCCAAACCAAGTGCTGAAAGCACAAACGGTGACGCCGGGAGAAGGCATTCCCTGGCACGCTGTATTTCTGCACTGACCCATGGAGTCAGTGTGGGAAATGAGGAGAGCTGGATAAGCACAGGTGCTCCTTCAGGAGTGTCCCAGAGAGCCCCACACTTACTGAGCGGGAGCATTTCTGGGGAGGGCTGCTGGAATGGCCGTCCAGCTGGCCGTGCTCGCTCAGGAACCCGGTCACTTGGTCCAAGAAAGAAGTCACATCTAACTGGTGCCACTCCACGAGCTTCTGGCCTAGGGAACAAAAGGTGGCATCACAAAAACACCACAATTTCAGCAGAACACTGCACTTTAGTGGTCAAACACACCAACTCACTGCTGCAAGAGTCCCTGTTTGAGGAACTGCAGCTTCCCACAGGCTACCAGCTGATAATTATGGAGCTTCCTCCTTCCACTCCCTTGAAAAGGGACAGACATAGATATAGATCCAGTTTATTTCCATTCTTTTCTTTTTATCTATGGGAATGTGAGCACAGAATGGTGAATTTGGCCTCAAAATGAATGAACACCAAACCACTGAGTTTATGAAGAAGCATTTCTCCATTCTTGCATAATTGATTCTAACCCTTGGCAAACAGCATTTGTTCCGAGAAGTAAAGTGCTAAGAAGAGAACCCTAACTTCAGTTGCAACATTAAAAAATATATGTATTTTTGGCTGGTTTAAGTCACCTACAAAGAGATCTCAGCTCTGATCACAGATCACAGACACCATCACTTCAGTTCTTAGAAACAGGAGACCAGACCAGCATTATATAACCAGACAGCTGCATTATATGATGGTAAAAGAAGCTGTTGGAGACAAAAGAAAAAGCAACAACTTTGAAAGACCTGGAGGGAGAGGGAGAAGTTTGATTGTTCAGGTAAAAAACAAAACAAGATAAAAACTGGTATTTCAAAATTAAGATGCAATTTAAAAAGTCATTGCTGAGCCTCACAAAGCTCTGTGGGAGGAGCAGAAAGCAGATTCATGTAGTGCTTACAAATATTGCAGTTATTCATCACATGATTTCAAGAAGCTTTTGAAAGACTTAAAAAAAAGAATTCAGAGTTCTTCCACCAGATGGAACTATTTTCACTTTCTAAGCAAAATACTTGCTAAGCTTCAAATACACAATATTTCTGCAAGTTTTGGGTGTTTTATTCCCTTAGTTCCTCTGGGAACGTGCTGAGTCAGTCCTTCGGGTCTTGAAGCGATTCTGAAGCCAAATGTACCACAAACTGCAGTGGAAGGTATTCCAGCCTACAGCTGCCAGTCCTTCCCATGGGATAACTCCAGGTAACCAGCTGCCACTTGTCTTACCTGTCCTGGGATCCAGGATGGAGACATAAGGGAAGTCTGCTAATTTATAAAACTGGATGTACCGCTGTCCCTCCTCGCTGTCATGGTACACCTACAAAATTGGGCACGTTAGTGGCTGCAGAGGGAACACAAACAAAATGTACCTTGAAAATGCACAGAGATTCTTCTCTCTTCTACAGGACAAACTGCAAATGGTACACACAGTTCTCAGTAACTCTGATAAGCTGGAAGTAAGCCTCCAGCCCTCCATGTATTAGAAGCTACGTGGTAACATCTTGATTGCACGAGTGAAATGCAGTTCATTGGTGGGTTACACTATGTGGTGACAGAGAGATAAGCCCTGAAGACCGGAGAGAGAGCCTCTTTCCTGGGCCCAGAGGTGACCCTGGGACTGTATCCAGGTCACCAGGGATGGGAGGGAGAGAGGACTGTGGTTTGTGGACAGGGCTGGAGCTGTGAGAGGTGATGGTTGTAGTTTGTGACCTTATAGGGCATTGTTTACCTGTTACCATAACAGGCAATGTCTGTGCACTGCCCCAGGTGATTGGGGGACACTGTGGTGAACATCTTTCCTGTTTACATGATGTTATATCCTGTTGTGTGTGGGTATTTAGGGGAATTCTGGCTGCACAATAAACGACTTTGCACCTCCAACTTGTGTGCAGAGTCCATGCCCATGCGTGATTACTGCAGTTTATGCTTTCAAATTCATATCCATGAATTACATCTCCATCCATAAACTACATACACTCCATGAAACACAACTTTTCTGCAAGTTTGCCACCTTTTCCAAAGAAATCAGGTTTTTTTTCACTGTCCCATCTACCCAGGCACCAAGCTACCCACACATCCATCCCCAGGCAACGTCTCACCTGCCAAAAAATGAAGTGGTCCCGGATAATGTTCTTCACAGCCTCGTTGCTCCACACGTCGCGGTTGAGGCACTGGCAGGCGAAATCTTGCACGTTCTGAATGTTTATCATGAGCCATTTGTTCTGCATCTGACCACACTCCTTGGCCTGGAAGCAGAGGGAAAAGCTTGGTTAGATCAGGCTGAAGGGCCGCACGCCACCGATGCCAGCAATGATCAGAGATGGCTTCTACCACTGCCAGACCTTCCACCAAACCCCTTGGCAGTGAGGAGGATGGACAGAGCTAGTGAAAAGGCACCCACAAAACAGAAGGCAGGGCTGAAGGATCTGCTTTAAATGAGCCTGGTTGAATTACAGAATCACATCGATGAACAGAGCTGCTGGATTTCAACAAGCCAAGCACAGGGTGGGAAAAGCAACTCGGAGGGGGGACACACATGGTGATGCTGAATAAAGTATTTATTCAGGGAAAAGTGTAGTCAGTCCCACTGATCTGACAACAAAGACCTGCTCAGTCTAAAGATAAACCCGTGGATCATCTAGTTAAGTAGGCTGCATAATTGACAGAGGACTTGCATTGATTCAACAGGACCCCTTCTCTGCGTGTTTTCTTTTTCTCTCCAAGTTTTGAGTTACTCTGTGACTGTCCAACTGCCGAATTAGGCATCCTTTTTTGATGCTGCTTATCCAGACTGCAAGTGGGGAGGGAGACAGGAAGGCGCAGGAAGAAATCTTACTGGTTTGAGTCACAAAGCTGGCACTGTCTGATTGCTTGGTTGCAAGTTAATGGTAGGAGTTTGATCAAGAATGTAATTCTGATCGCTGAACTGTCATACCTGTTGAAAAAAAGAGGGCTAGATCAACAGCAGGAATGCTCTTACCACCTGGAAAGACTGGAACTGGCATAGGAACTCTCTTGGCTTTAAAAAAAGAAAAATTGAAAAGTTATGCTCACCATCCTGCTGGTAATCTACTGTTAAGGAATTCAAAGGACAAAAAAAATCAGGGGAATCAGGATGTTATGCAAGATTCTGCTGTTTGGGCATTACTTTGTTCCCCAAACCAAAGTTGTTACTTTTGAAATGAATTTTAGCCAGTGCAGTTTTGCAGAGTCTGCCTGTCCACTGTGTGACAGACAGGCATGTGAACCCCACACACTCAGCTTCACCAAGGTAAGAATCTCAGCCTACAAAGTCAGTCTGCGTGGCCAAGTGCCCTGCAGAGGCAGCTTTTGTATTACTCAAAGGAAAAAAAAATGAAGGTACAAGCATGGAATAGTCCTGTTCTCACAAGGGGCCTCACACTAACTACTTACCACTAATTTACACTGCCAGAATCCAGCATTTGGTCACCAGGTGAGAAAAGTGGGGTAGGTGACACCTAACTGGCAAAGGTCTTAAATACAGTCACCATGCTTTTATTTAAAGGACTTGTTTTGAGCTAACTGTGCATTTTGAGAATTAATTCTAGGAAATCAGTTTGAGATGAGGCCTAGAGGTACTGCCCAGGTTTAAAGGGAACAAAAATCCTGATGTGATTTAAGTCAATTGGATTGCCTTAGTCCCGTGTTCTCATGTGGTCTGTTTGTTAAAAGAACACTCCCAAAAAGATGTAATTAGAAAGCTGGAAAGTGCATCTTGCTCTTCTACTCTCACTCTGTATATCTTTTAACATTAATGAAAACCTCTGGCTCTACCTCTCCTCTGTCCACCTAAGGGCCTGGGAAGGATGCAAGCAGGAAATTCCACACAGAACATCTGCAAAACTGAGTTTTCACCTACAGAGCAGGCAGAGCTTTTGAAATTGCTTTTAGCTTCCTTCTAAAAACAAGCTTTGGATTTAACATTTAAAAGGACACAGTTAAACTGCTGCTATCTCACACACACAGCTCTGCTCTTACACAGCTCCAGGGGTTCTTCTGAGGGGTGGAAGGACAAGAGTGCGAGAAGAAGAAACACTGTGGGTTTAGAGATTATGTAGGTGGGTCATTTTGGTAAGGGACAAAACAACAAGGGAAGGCTCAAGAGCTGGCTTGGGTATCCCAAAAGCTGCTGGATTTAGATCCTCTGTTTCCAGCACCAAGTGCCTCCCCATTCCCCTCCTTCCTCGAGGTATAAAGGCCAGTGCCAGGCACTTGCAGAGCCCACACACAGCGCAGTACAGAACAGCCGCTCTCTGAGAGCAGAGCCAGTGAAGCCCAGAAGCAAAAATCAACCCAACCCAATCCCATCTGTCCTAAATGTGCCTTTACCCTTTCTGCCCAGTCACACATTTCATCATTACAACTTAGGGCAGCAAACCAGTGATCTGGCGAGACAATATGTGAGACAAGTCTTGATTTACACTCAGTGCTGTTACACCCCGTGTAACTCTGGCTCTGGCACTACTAAAAATCAGTTTTCCTCTCATTTGAGTTCTCTGAACATGTATGGTTTAAAAATGTTGGGGTGGTTCCTGCTGGTTCAGTTTTGTTGAAATGCAATCCTTTCAAGGCAGCAAAGAGAAGAAGGAAGTGGTGCCAGCACCTTGTGACCCTCTGGACATGTGTGTGACTCACTGTGGAAGATAACAGCTGACAGGGAGTCAGAGCAGGACATTATCAAACAAGAAATCTCCTCTTTGGGCCACACTTCCCCTTCCTACCTGGGGCAGGGCATAGATCCTTTCAGCACCCAGGCACTCCTGAGCCACAGCTGTACCTGCAGCTGTGCTGAGCCAAACCAGGCTACAAGCACCTTATCCACAGGTAATTGCTCCATTTGAATACAGTGACCAGATCAGCTTCCAAATTATTGCTGCTTGTTAAGTAGAAACAAAAAACCCCCTCAGTCTCAGCTGTAAACCAGGGAGCAGCTAGAAAAGGTTGTTAAATAGGAAAATAAAAATCATACAGACAGACCTGAAACTCTGCAATGTGACATTCAGTCACTTCACTGAAACCCTCCTGAGTGTTGAGCACAGAACTGCACACGCCAGAACCATCTCCTCCCGCAACAAGAAATGCAAACTCAGACAATTTGGTGTGTACCCCCCAAATTCAATCATCTCTCACATCACAGGCATGAAGAGAAGACACCTGTAGTTCTTGAAAGCAGTCTGAGATGAGAACAAAACCACACTACTCTCTATCAGACATGTCTGGTGTGCAATTTCTTTATTCTACTTGAGTGATGAGAACTCTAGTTTAGTCAATCACACACTGAACTTTACAAGTACAGTGATCATAAGTTGTTCTGCATGTGAAGCACAATGCTTTTTCAAATACAGCAAGTAAAAAAAACCCAAACCAATGTCAGTCAACACTTGAAAATTTTTCTGCCATGAAGTTAACCTCGCCTATTCCTAAAGCTAATATTACTGAGTTAAAATGAAACAGCAACTTTTTGGGCCTTACTGGTAAGAAAGTTTCTTTGTAAATGAAGAAAAATGAGGTTTCTTGGGGAAAACTAAAAATAATTACATGTACTTAACTGTCCAAAACCATCCTTAAAGTACCCAAAGAGCAGCAACAGCTGATGAGCGACAAAGATACGTAAGACCAGATGTCACCACTCCTGCCAATGAAGCCCTAAATTCTAAATGATTCTCTGATAAATGTACCTGGCTCAACCCTGGCAGAGTGCTCCTGCACACCCCAACCTTGGAAAGAAAACCCCACTTAGATCAAAGCTGAACTACAAAAGCATCACAATCACAATGACAGTGTTTAGTCTTTGATAGTCTGGAATGTGATGAGCATCTCTGATTTATCATATGGTTTATATGCATTTATCTCAGCATACAGAGAAGGGAGAAGCCAACAGCAGCTTGCTAGAGATGAATTTTGAGAGACTGTGGTCACTGAGGCCCAACACTGTCCCAGGCTGAAGCAGTAGAGCAGCATGCAGTCAGAAAAGGTAAAATGCAAGAGGAAATGGTCAACACAGTGAGAAGGTGAAGAGTTATACTGCAATGAAGTTGAGGAGCATCAGTGTGAAATGAAGGGTATCCCATGGGACAAGGAACTGTACAAGAGCACAGCAAGGTGAGTGCCAACACCAAGAAGTGTACAGGTCTTTGGAGTGCAGGTTCTGCACAGAATAGGGCAAGGTGAGTATATACAAACCCCTTCCCCAACCCCAGCCCACCCCTTTTTAAAAATTATTTTGCAAGACTGAATAAGAATACAGAGACTTTAGGACAAACAAATGCATCAATCAGTTACTTCACTCTCTGACACTGCTTCTGACTGTGACAGATGCCACAATCAACACTGCCAAAGTCTCCATATGTTTTCAGCAAGACCCAGGGAAAGACAAGCACCCATCTCAAATTCCACAGCAGAGCTTGGAGGGCTGACTGCTCCTGGAGCAGCACTGGTTGCTGCCATGTGAATTCCCCTTACTGGTGCCTTTAACCACACATTTGCTGGTTTCACCAACAGCTCTGCACCCCAGGCCCAGCAGGCAGCATCAGCTGGCAGACCTGACACATGTTTTAAAGGAAACCCCACACCACAGATCACAAGGCAGGGACACCTGAGCATCAACTGCTTCAGGCTGCTCCTCTGCTCCCACTGCACCAAATTCCTTCCCAAGGTGGACACTGCTCTTCTCTGCCAGCATCCTTGCACACCTGGAATTTTGTCACAAGACTGTGGAGGGCACCCTCAGAACACAGGAATTAGTGACAAGGCAACTGATCCCTGGTGATTTGGGAAGCATAAAAAGAGAGATGAGGGTAAAGGGATGAGAGCTGGAGACTCCATAAAGGCACACAGTGTTTCACCAAAGGTTCTCCAGCAGTGCTCTAGTATTTGAGCATGGCAGACAAGGCACATGTGAAAACAAAGCAAGTGATATTTTTGTTCAGCTTGTGCAGTCGGTTCTCCAACATCTGTATTGCAACATTTAATCATTACTTTGCATTCTCATGCAGTAAAAATAATGATCAGCACCATTATCAATCTCATCTATTCAAAGATGACCAAGAGAAAGTTCAGTAGTAACTGGAGTTTCTGAAGAATATCTGGAAATTACAGACTCAAAAATTAATATATCCCAATCTGCATGTTCTGTAATCATTAGTTAAGTCATTGATCCCCATCATAACAATTTAGGAATAGATCCACACATGCCTACACAGTCAGGGAAGGTGACACCTGAGAGTGTTTAAAGCTGACAGTGTCCTGTATCTCTGGGATACTTTCCCTAGCACCACCAGCAGTAAAAGACAACCACTGTGATTTTATATAAGAGCAACACCTCCACTGAGGATGAAGCTGTGGCTTGATGGCAAAGCCACATTCAAATACTTTTACTCACTCAGGTATCAGAAGCCACTCAGCTGTGTGAACTCCACCTGAGCTTCTCAGCAGGGCTGTGCTGCCAACCAGTGCCCCTTGCAAAGTCCTCCCTCACCTATCCAAAGCAATCTCACTCCAGCTTTTTCTGCATCCTCTCTATGGAGACAGTTCAAGGGATGCAATTTTCCCCTTCTGACCAGCCTCCCTTGCTCACTGAAGTCTTTCACCACGTGTGATTTGCCACACTGATACTGAAACACAAACCAACGTGGTCTGCATGCTCAGGACTTGGACTCAGTGATCCTTGTGGGTTCATCCCAGGTCACACCATCATCAGTGAAGCCCTTCAATACATCACCAACATCCCCATATGCAGTCCATCAAATATTTATCACTGCCTGGTCTTTTGCAACCTTCTGATTGTCTGGCCATGGATCCATCCTGACACCCTTCCCAGCCACCCCATGAGGATCTGCACCCAAATGTGAGCCCTCACCGTTTCAAAGCTGCCTTTGTGCATCAGGTCAATGGGAGGTCTGAAGAGGTCTGCCAGCGTGGTCAGCTTCTTGTCCACTGCCCCTCCGTTCCGGAGCTCCTGCTCCTGCCGGACTGCACAGCCCCAAGAGGAAAGGGAGAGGAATTAGACTAAATACACTCACAAGGGAGATTTATTACTTGCTAAATGCTCAAACATAGAACTTCTGGGGTGAAATTCTCTCGAGCTCCTAGGAGGTTTGGGGAGAACAGGGCTAGAGCAGTTAGTGGGAGGAATATGAGCACCAATCCTAGGATATCTCTCACCGAGAGTCACAGGGTTAGACCCCACTGAACAAGATTAGCTGGTGTGTGAGGGCAGAACCCCCTTGCTTCAGCTTTCTCACGTGCTTTCACTTTTAAACAACATCTAAATAAACCTGAGGGGTCATATACCAGTATTTGAAAACAAACGAGCCAAAAAAGCCATGACTTGTCCCCAGTGATTAAATGGGAAACTGAGCTAGGCTGTAGCAGTACAACTTTTAAAAGGTATATTTCTATTGCAGTGTTTCCATTAGTTGACTGTGAGGCAATCCCACAGGAAAGAAAGAAAGAAACAGATTCAGTTTACATGGAGAAATCTCTTTGGATGTTTCTTTTAAAGCAAATCAATTCCATCTGAAATAACACAGAACCCATTTCCCACACAGACATGACCATGGACAATAAAGGTAAATCACAGCAGATATGTGATGTATTTTATAGAACCAGGTCAGCTGAAATGGGCAATAACTATCCCATGGACAAAAATCTTCCCGTGTGGAAGGAGCTGTCAATTGTCCAAAGCATAAAAACCATGCTTGAGCAGGCACACAGGGAATAAAGCATCCCTGTGGAGCAGCCCTAGGAGCCAGGAGATAATGTGGAATTTCATGGCCATGGCTGCTTTTCCAGAGACAGCCAGACAGTGATGTCCACCTGTAAAGTTCTGCCAACAAGCATGATAACCAAAGTTTCACCATAAACCCTCGCAGCGTATCTCTCACATGTTGGGCATCTCTAAATGTCATAAGAGTGGAATCACAGCATGGTTTGGTTTGGAAGACACCCTAAAGATCACCCAGTTCCACCCCCTCCTGCCATGGGCTGGGACACCTTCTGCTAGACCCGGCTGGAAGATGGTGAGAAAAAATTTAAGGGTATTGATTCTGTACATGGTGCATTTTCATTTACACAGCTGCCAGTGATTTCAATACTTGTTGTGTTCATCATTACTGGAAAACCCTGACCAAACCTGTCAGGGCAAAGAAAGTAACTATCAATACACGTTTCCAGTTCGGCAGCCAGCCCCTAACTGTGTGGGAACATGGTCCATGCACCCCAGTAACCAGCGACAGGATGAGGAAACGGCCTCAGGTTGCACCAGGGGAGGCTGAGATTGGATTTTAGGGAAAATTTCTTCATGGAAAGAGTTGTCCAGCCCTGGCACAGCTGCCCAGGGCAGGGGTGGAGTCCCCATCCCTGGAGGGGTTTAACAGATGTGTGGATGTGGCACTTGGGGACACGGGGCAGTGGTGGCCTCGGCAGTGCTGGGGGAACAGTTGGACTCAGTGTCAGAGGGCTTTTCCAACCTCACTGATTCTGTGGTTACACCTCTGGAACACTCCAGCAACACCAGCACAAACAGCCATAACTCAGATGTGAAACACCTGGTGTTGTGCTGCCACAGAATCCCATTCTGTGACACTTGATGGATGAAATAACAGTCAGTGCTTTGGCATCTGGAGATTGTGTGTATGCACAGCCAAGGGCAAACAGCAATTAAAGCCATGAGAGCCTCGTGTGTGGCCAAGAAGCCTCAGGGCTACTCAAATGTAATTCAAGTGCCAGAACGTCCACTGCCTAGCCAAGAAATACTCAGTGGATGAATTTCATTTCTACTTGGGTGTTAGGATTCTTCCCCCTTCTTTGTTCCCTCTAGAGCAGAAAAAGGGTTTTTTTGAGAGTTAGCAAGACAGTATTGAGCATACCAAAGCAGACAGAATATACTGTGATAATCATAATTCTATGATTCTATACTTCTAATAATGTACCCTGCTGTACAATAGGCAATTCAAAAATGTTTCAACAACTGAGAGCTGTCCTAGCCTACAACAGGAATGATTTCTCCATCTTATTTGCATTAAAAGGAATAAAATAGAGTATCAGGCTTACTGATCTGTAGACACTTACTGGTTTCTGTCTGAAAATCCCGAAAGCCATCGAATATTGAGCGAGCAGGTCTGCGTCTTTTAGGAGCTTAAAAAAGAATTCAAGAATTATTTGAAAAGTATATTATCAAAATAAACACATCTTAGTGCTTTCCATCACACGTGCAGGAAAACAGAACAGGAACCCGAAGCAGGGATGATGTGGGAGAAGAGGTCATTGGGAAGGGCTGGAGATGGATGGAAATAGGCAGTAGGTGGTTTGTAAATTCCATTTCCTAACACATCCTCCCTCCAGCAAACCTTAGCCCAGAAATAAATCATGTATCAACAATACAGAGAGGCTTAAAACCCCTTCTGATGGAGGCCCTTCAGCATGGAGTGGCAGTGCTGTCACAGCATCACCTTGTCCAATTCAAGATTTTACCCAAAGCCTTCAAGGGGATGAATAACTTCAAAAGATTAAACCCCATGAGAAAATATTTTTTTAATAAAGAAACACATTTGTTTTTTCCACAATGCATTTCTATTCTTTTCTAAACTCTTATCCTGATCCTGTCCCAACTTGTTGGCTGGGCTGAACAGCCACTCTCCCATCAGATCCAGTGTCACTGTTTGCAAGGAAACCTTCAGAACTGATTATCTACAGCTGGACAGAGACAGCAGCCCAGGCAGGTATCAGAAATAGTACCCTCAAGTCCCACTGAAGTCCTAAGGTACAGCACAACCACTGCACTTGAAAGGAAAACAGAACTGCCTGCCAAGATTATTCCAGCTACTTATCTCCTTTACTATCAACTGAAAGACAGAACTTTCAAAGCCCCATTGCTACAAGACATTAATAAATAATAAACAAATTAAAGTAAGATAAATACATCCTATACCCAGTGGAAATGTGATGATACAGACTACCATGGAAAAAGAAAGCAACACTGAACAAGGAAAATGCTGGAGAATAACACCTCAATTCCAGGGAGTAAGATGTCCTTCACCCCGAGTGCTTAGGCACAAGCACAACCCTCTAAAGCCAACCTCAGAACAACTTAAACTCAGCTGGAATAGCAACTGAAGGACCACTTCAGCAAAAGCAGCGTGTCCCTGCCAGGCTCAGCTCCAGCCTGGCAGCACAGGTGAAGAGGCTCTCAGCAGTCCAGGAGGATCCTTTATAATGAATGATGGGATCCATGTAACCAGCAAGGCACAAATACACGGGGTCACCTCTTCAAATGGAAAAAGCATGAGCTTATACAACCACCTCAGTATCACCCCTAAAAACAGAAGCTGCCACATTCCCTGCTGTAAGGCTGGAGAAGAGACCAATTATCTCTCCAGGTTCTATGCTTTGTCAGGCTGCTCTGTGCCAGAAACACAAGTGGCATTGGTGGATCAGACAGTGCCAGGAGGGTATCACTGATCCAGGTCATCTCAGGGGTGGTCAGTGACAGTGTGACTGAATCAGTGTGTAACAGGTAGGTGTAAGAAGACCAAGCATTAGGGTCAGTAGATCTTAATCCTGATAAACCAAAGGAGTTAATAGATCTCTGTCAAAAACTCTGTTGGGCCACAGGAAAAAAGTGCAGAGAGCTCCTCTGTCTTCAGAGAGGCACTGACAGGGCATCCTCCTCTGGATGCACATTTCCTGCTGCAGAACTGCCCTCCTCTGCTACTAAACACCCCACTCCCAAAATCCAGGTAGGATGGGAAGTGCAAGGATTACACAAACACAGTATGTCTTTGTTTTCGTGTCACTGCATCTGATGGTCGAGACCTTCAAAGTCCAGCATCACTGTTGCTGCCAAGGTGGCCTTTCAGCAGCAAGGGGAATGTCATGAAATGACATCAGTGAAGCTCACAGAAGTGCAAAAGCACTTCAAGGAAAGCAGGTACTTTGTATGTCATTCCCTTTTTGCCCAAATGCAAATTAAGTGTGTATTTCAAATTGTTGGTACTTGATGCATCTCACATCAGCATGTAAAAGTGGAAGCTAAGTTAGTCCATTTCAGTGATTCATATTCTGTCTAAGGAATAAACATTTTCTGATGGGTCTGGGGACTGAAGCATATTAAAAGAGTTGAAATTTTCCAGCTCCCAAAACAGACAGGAAAAAAATTGCTACAAGGACTAAAACTAGAGAAGCTAATATTGCTGTCTGTGCAAAAAGGCAAGTGGTGTGCACGTGTACTGCCTGGCACTGTGTGCTGCCCTCTGAACCACCCCTCAGCTCGTGCATCCTGGCTAAACAACGCTCTGATGCTGAAAAACAGAATCAAGACAAAATCACTTCTGGGGTAAACCTGAAGCTTGGCCTCCTTCTCCTTTCTCACACAAGAACTAAATGATAGAAAAGAGCATTTCCCATAGGTGTGAGACCACTGCAGTGATGAGCACTTGCATGGCCTTCCTTGGTGAAAAGGGCAAAGCTCTCAATCCATCCGACATGGCAAAGGCCAGCCCAGAAATGGCCTGGTCCACATGAGGACAGAGACAAGAAAAGGAGCTGCATGGCACAGCTTAAAGAGCAGATTAAATTCCTGCTTGAGAAATGGAGAAGGTTATGAGCAACCACACAGTTCTGCCCTTCTTTCTGATCTGTTGGCTCCTCGAGATGCAGGCATTTGTCCTCTTCATTTTCACTCATCAGAAAAGGCTCCATCTTCCATCCCAGCACCTCCAACATTTCCACAGCAGTACCCCACAGTTCTGGGCCCCCAGAATGCAGATGAATACTTAATTAAGTTAATTGGTTGCCACCTCACAAAGTCTCATGAAACAAGATTTAGCAAATTAGTACTCCTGGGAATGTAGCATCTCTCGTGTGTGAGGTTTTCAATACCACTGGTGTTATTTCTTCATATTCAGCAAGTTTTGATTTTGTCACTCAGCTCATCTCAAGGTAAAGAAAACAGAAACAAAATAAGAACACAAGCCTACCTCCAAACAAGGGCTCAGGCTCTACTAAGATTTCCTGCTTTTGAGGAATTGGAGCTCGTACTTCATCCCTATCAAAGAAGAAACAAAACAGAAAATATCAGAGAGATGATAATATTCCAAGTACTGTACAAACCACATCTCAATATGCTCCAAAGCTCTTGAACCAGTTAAAGATGCTGCTGTACCACTGCACAGAATGAAGAGGTTTGGGATTAAGTGGGACCTCGAGGGAGCATCTGTTCCCACTCATGGCACTGCTGCTGGACCTGATACCCTGGGCACTGAGAGCTGGCATGGATGACCTTTGGTAGAAGATTATGCAAACCCCTCAGTGACTTGATCCCAGGCTTTGTCAACCTACTATTTAAACCATTTTTCTTCTTGAATAACTTTGTTAGAACTTGGAAAGGTTTCTAAAAACTTAGCAGAAGCTGTTAAATAATCCACTTGCCATCCTCCTTTCCTTGCTAGCTACATAGAAAAAAATATTATCTTCCTTATTACCAGCTTTTGTCTGTCAGAAGACTTTTTTGCTTCCACCTGAAAGTCACACCTTTCTCTTTTCCAGAGGAAAGAAAACAAGGTCAAGATGGCCATTTTCCCCTTTTCTGTGCCAGAAACACAAGTGGCATTGGTGGATCAGACAGTGCCAGGAGGGTATCACTGATCCAGGTCATCTCAGGGGTGGTCAGTGACAGTGTGCAGTTTTGAGGGAGCTCACTTAGCTGGGCTCCCTCACATGTCAACAGTTCAGACAGTTATACTTGCAGAGACTTACAGACAATCTGGAACTACAATTAGGAGAAGGAAATCACAAGGAAATCACAAGCACCACTGTGATAACGGTGTGGTCACCTGGCCCACGGATCTGTGTGGAGAAGGGTTCATCCACTGCTACATCCTGTCTATGAACTCCCTCTTCCCTCACACTTCCGAGGTGTGAAGTGTGCACTTTGCAGCTCTTGACCACGAAGGTTTCACAAAGTACCTCGGGATGTCAGCAGGATGCACTAACCCTGCTCTTAACCTCCAGAGCTTTGATTGCTCTGTGCAGCTAGTTATTCTCCATCTGCACATTTACTGTTCTCTCGTCCTAGGAGGAACACGAAGCTGATCAGCACCTGGAGGGTGTCCAGTATAAAAAATAAAGCATTCCAAGAAAAATCTGAAGTCACTGATGTGCCAGAAGTTGTCTAGAATTAGGAACACTAACCTATATACCTATTTTAACTTTGTTACCTGTCAAAGGTTCAAGCAGGAAGGCACCTCATATCAGCTATAAATGTTAGCACTAAAAGAATTGTTTCAATTTATATATGTGCTTCAGAAGTAGGAGGGGCAAGGATTTTCCTCTATAAGTTAGTTGTCTTTTTCCTGGAGTGGAAGATTTTCATAAGGACAAAAGCCTGACTTATGTTTAATTTACCATATTTAATGAATGTGATTTATACCACTCAAAATATTCCCTTTATCCCAAGCTGTCACATTAATAGGCAGCACTGAGACTCTCTGCCATGCTGAAGTGGAAATTCTCTTCCCTTTGCAGGCATCTGATGTGTGAGAGACTGATGGAGGTGTTGAAGCTGCTGATTCCTCTGCATACTGGTGTGCAGGGCACTTTCCAGTGCCAAACCAGGTTAAACCACCACAATGAAACCCTCACAACTCTTCTCCCAGGTAACAAGAGACAGGATGAGACAAAATGGCCTCAAGTTGTGCCAGGGGAGGTTTAAGTTAGATATTATGGCAAATTTCTTCACAGAAAGGGTTGTAAAGCACTGGCACAGGCTGCCCAGGGCAGTGGTGGACTCACCATCCCTGGAGGTGTTCAAAAAACATGTGGATGTGGCACTTGGGGACATGGGTTAGTGGTGAATGTGGTGGTGGCGTCGGGTTGATGGCTGGACTTGGTGATCTTAGAGGTCTTTTCCAACCTTAAATTCTATGAATCTATGAAATGGGAGTAAAGTGGCTTCATTTATAAGAACCAACCAAACAGAACTCTCTAACTGCCAAATTAATGTAAAGCAAGATTGCTGAAGCAATTTAAAAGTAAGACTCTCTTATTCCTGGATCCCCACTTTAATGACTCGGGCTTTGTTTGTAAAGAACAGCAGGTGAAAACTACAGAAAACTTCTGAAGTGCAACACACTCACTTCTGGTCTACAAACCAGAACACCCAGGGCAGCGCTGGAGCAATCAACTGAACAGAGTCAAAGCAGTGTGCACTGCTGTGAGTGCACAGTGACAGTTGCCTGATTTGCTGTGCTCCCCGCCGTGACGCTTGCAGGACGGGCTGGTTTGCACAGCCGCGTGCCCGGGTACGTACTCGGGGTGCGGGCGAACGGCGGACACCGCCGCCGAGCTGGTGCTGGGCTCCTCCGCTATCCCTCCTCCGTCCAGGAACATGGTGACAGCCATCTCCAGGTTGTTGTTGCATGCTTCAAGCATATGCTTCCCCACGCTCTCACTGGCACCTGGAATGCCAAAGGGAAATCACAGCGTTTTGACTGGAAGCGCCCACAACAGCTTTCCCCTCTCAAAGCATTAATAATTAGGAGGAACAGTTCATCAGCTGCCATTTATCCCTGAAGCACGGCTGTGAAAGGAGACAAACATACAGAGCTCAGGGGGAATGGAATGCTTGCAGTCAGGACTGCCAGGCTTCTTCCTGTCAGCAACTGAAAACCTAGTGGAAACCATCTGAGGGGTTTTAGCATGACCTGGATTTTCTCCTAGAGGTCAGACATTTTCCTGGTACATGGACCTGTTGGAATGAGTCCAGAGGAGGCCACGAAAGCGCTGCGAGGGCTGGAGCCCCTCTGCTCTAGAGCCAGGCTGGGAGAGCTGGGGGTGTTCACCTGGAGAAGAGAAGGATCCAGGGAGACATCACAGCACCTTCCAGTGCCTAAAGGAGCGCCAGGAGAGCGGGAGAGGGACGGGGGACAGAAGGGAGGGAAGGACAGGACACAGGGAAGGGCTTCCCACTGCCAGAGGGCAGGGATGGATGGGATATTGGGGAGAAATTGTTCCCTGTGAGGGAGGTGAGGCCCTGGTACAGGGTGCCCAGAGAAGCTGTGGCTGCCCCATCCCTGGAAGTGTCCAAGGACAGACTTGGAGCACACAAGGGACAGTGGGAGGTGTCCCTGCCCATCACAGCAGGTAGAACAAGACAAGCTTTAAGGTCCCTTCCAAGCCAAACCATTCACGATTCCATGAATTTTCCAAGCACAAGCAGGCATACACAAAGAAAAAGGAAAAACTGACTTAACATTTTAACAGGAAGAATATTAAATCAGCTGCTAAAGTTTTTTATCCACTTGTAACAGACATTTAGAGATGGAAGAAAAGACACCCTGATTTACTGATTCTGCTGAAAGGCAAAATCAAACCAGCAGAAGCTCAGTTTATATAAGAAGGAAAAAAAAAAGCAGCCAAGAGGGAGAAAGTAGTACTTGTCTACAGAGTTCTTTGTATAATGACTTATATTTATTCAAATCACATAATCATGGAACAGTTTAGGTCGGAAGGGAGCTTAAAGTTCATCCAGTTCCACTCCCTGCCAGGGGCAGGGACACCTTCCACTACCCCAGGTTGCTTCAGGCCCTATCCAGACTGGCTTTAAACATCTAAAGTGCAACTAATCCCAGTTTTGATGTTGCTGCTCAGGATGAAGCAATAGTTCCTAACATCACCTGTAAGTCCTCCCTCAGAGGATGAGCCTCTACCTCCCATCTTCTCCTCAAAAACAATCCCATCAGCAGAAGCTCCCTCAGGAGAAGAAGCTCTCTTGCAACCCAATTCTTTACAGCACCTTCTCCGTAGGTGGTGGACTGCCAAAGAGCTTATTTTCCTTTGGAAAGGCTGGTAGAGAGGAAGAGTGGTAAAATGCAGCTGAACCAGTCTGGGAGCAGCTTTGGGATCTGTAGTAGTTCTTCCTAAGTTCACAGCAAGTCACCAAAATGACAAAAACACTTTGCCCAAAACCAGGCTCACAGATAACATCAGTCTGGGCAAAACATACTCAGATGTTTCTCAGATTTTCTGGGAAAGACTCAAGAAGCTCTGGTTTGAATACAGAATACACTTTGAAACTGTGGAGATCACTCAGTTCTAAATAACCTGCACATCAAACCACGGAGAAAGCCAAACTGACTGAGGGAACTGGTTTCCCAAAACACCCAACCTGCCACAACAAGTGCGCTGGGATGACAGTCAGCTGTATTTTTAAGACTAACTGAGCTAAAGAAAGTGCAAAATAAAAACTAGGGACATCCCAAAAAACAACAAGAAGTTGGGGTTCTTCACTCAAACTATTTTTTGGCATTTTCAGCTCTTTTCAATGTTAACTGCAGCAATGAAACCACACCTGTGAGCCTGGAACACACACACACACCACTCTACACCTCACTGTAGCATCATGCAAAGCCAATCATTTGCAAGAACTGGAAGAAAAATTCTAATTCAGCCCTCTACTATTATTTAAAGAGGCACTGACACAGAAAGTGCCTTCACTGATTCATCACCATTCCTGAGGAAAGTGCCAGCATATCAAAGCTTTCAGTCCTTGTGCTGGAAAAGAGAAAATTCTAAATATTTGTTAAGTTTCAAAGCAAATTTCACAGATATCCCATCATTTCCCTGGAGAAGACACACAGGAGCTACATTCTCCTAGCAGTACTTTCCTGGATGAGAGCACCAAAGAAACACAATTCTGTCACCAGGATCAAAGAAAAGCATCAAGGACTATTTCTCCTCATCCCTCACGCTGGAGAGTATTCCCTCAGCCTTTTCCCCACAGACAGGAGTGATTCCATAAAACTCCGAGCTGAAAAAACTGCTAGCACAAAGCACTGAGGTGTGAGCACCTGTCACACCACACCAGCATCGGCCAGACAAGCTCCACGGCAACACAATTCTAAATACAACCTTCAATTCTGTTAAAGGGAAAAACAAAACTTCAAAATTCCGCTTAATAGTGGATGGGTGAAGCCCACTAGACTATTTTTTTCATTTCTGAAAGCACAGAGGGGTTCTCCTGTGTTGAGCATAAAACGTGTCCAAACATCAAAGGTGTCAGGAAGAGGAAATCAGCATAGCTCTGCCTGTTCTGGTTCAGGTTTGAGCAAGTATCTCACACACAGGCACATATTACTGAAAATATATTTGCTGTAGGTTCTTTTTGTTCAAAGGGTTCACTCTATGAAGATTCTTTAGGAATAGCTGAGAGATCAATCATTTCCCTGCTTACATCCTGTTGAGGATTTGTGTGCGTCCAAGTACAGGGACACAAACTGAAACGGAGCAGATCTGGACAATCGAATTAAAGCAGTTTCACTTCTCTTTGGCTGTACAGTTAATACATCTTATTAAACACTCCTGCAGAATCTGACACGCAAAGCCATCAGCCAGGGGTAACTACGGCGAAGCAGATTAAACACAAAGTGGGTCAAGCGCTCCAAGTACACAACCTGAAGCAGGAGCTGTCACCTGACGCGAAATTGCGCGGAAAAGCGACCTGCTCTATCCGTCTGCAAACTCAATTCGCCGCAACTCGCCCGCGCTACAGGATATTTCTGTTTTTCCAAAGGCGGACTCGGGGCTCAGCTCCCGGGTCCCTCCCGGCCGCCAGCGTTACCCGCAGCAGCGGGAAGCGGCTCCCGGGGCGGAGCGCAGGCGGGAGGCAGGGGAAGAGGCAGGGAGGGCGCAGGACACGCACCCGCGCCACCGGGACAACCGAGAGGAACCGCCGCTCAAAGGGAGGCGAGCTCTCCGCCGCGCAGGGAGCGGGGCCGGGCCCCGGACAGCCCCGCCGTGCTGGGCGGCCCCCGGGGCGCGCCCGCGGAC
>VZTH01001824.1:62106-107383 GCA_013397815.1 Aleadryas rufinucha
GGCAGGGCCTGAGCCCAGGAAATTCCACCTGGACATGAGGAAGAACTTTCCTGGGCAGTGCCCAGCCCTGAACAGATCCCAGAGAGGGTGTGGAGTCTCCCTCACTGGAGATATTCCAATCTGTGCCCTGTGCTCTGGGATGGCCCTGCTGGAGCAGGGAGGTGGCACCAGGTGACCACTGTGGTCCCTTCCAGCCTGGCCCATCCTGTGATTCTGTGGGGCAGGACTTGAGGTGGCCAAGGAACAGCTCATCTGCACCAGTCCAGGGAGCCCTGACAGGGCACCCTGCCATCACTGTCACAAAGCCAGAGAAGGAAACCCCTGGATTTGTCCCCACCCACTGTGCCAGGTGTTTCTGATCCCCAGACCACCTGGAGAAATGGCAGGAATATTTTACTCCTTGCCTGTTCCCCGGCACAGCAGGAATGTGGCTGCCTTGTCGCTGAGCACCTTGCCAGTAACACTTGTCAGCTCTGTGAGTACCACAGAAAGCTGAGGTTTCCCTAGAATTCTAATAATTTAATACCTCACTGCTATGGAAACAGGTACATCTGTTCCCTCTCTTGCTCCCTCCCTGCCTCCCATCCCCACACCAGCTCTGGTGCTCAGGGAAGCAACCAAGCCTGTAAATTATGTGGGTTTTTGGCACTTGTTTTGTTTTTCCTGGCAGTTGGATGAGCTGAACTCGTTGACAAACAGGACAAATGAATCGGCAGGGCTGAAGGCAGGTGAGCAGCACTGAACCGTTACACCAGCCCAGACACCCCAAACACAGACTCCTGCTTCACAAACAGCAGCTAAACAAAGCTGATTTCACCTGCTTCAAAGCTCCCAGACCACAGGGTCAGAAACAAGCTGTTGGTACAACCAAAATCCACTCAGGAGTGGCCAAATTCCACCCTCTAACAACGAAGATCTAAAAGAATAGGCCAAATTATGCCTGGTGAGGATTATTGTGCCATGGATATGGTGAGGAGTGGGATCATTTGGGGGACCTGAGGGCTTGCAGCACCCCACCTTGGATATGGCTGCTGCTATAGGTGACAGGCTTTGTACATTTTGCAGTTAAGTTTGGGTTTTATCTAAAAATCCGTTTTTAGTCCTGCTTTTTTTTGCATTCTGCTTAAAAATAATAACAATTCTTATGTAAGAGGCCCTTCTGACACTGAGGACAACATTCAGCGAGCTGGAAAAACACAAATATCCCCCAAATCCTTTAACACACCCTCCAGTGAATATACACACACCCCAAAAAACACTTGTGAGCTATCCAGACCTTTGAAATGGCAGATTTTGTAATTTTTCTTGTGATTTTCAGTGGAATCTCAGCAGCAGGACTTGCCAGTGCTGCTAAGGAAACGAATCTGTGCAAGCACCCCCTTACTGAACTACTAACAGGGATTAGAAGGGACACAGTCACACACTAAAAGGGAAAAGAATCCATGGAACAACATGTGGAGGAAAAGGGAACGAGGCTGGTGTGAAATGCGGCAATCCATGCACTGGGATGTGATTTCATGCCACTTGCACAAGGCACAGTGCTGCCAGAAAGGGAAATTATCCCTTCTCCCTCACCTTCTTCCCACTTAATGTTTCCCCTGCCCCTTTAACATCTGGAATTAATTCATGGGGAATCCCCAAGTACCAAAGCTGTCTCTCAGGCATAAACTTAAAGAGTTTTGGCAGCAAATAAACACTCTCCTCATTTGCTTTGAAAAATGAGTTTGTTTTTTACAAGCTTACCCTGACTGGAAAGACTGAGGGTCACCAGCATGGAAACAGTCAGTAGCTCTGCCTTAAAAAAAAAACTTTAATTAAGTTTTTTTTTTGACATCACGGTTAAGACAGAAAATAATCCCAACTGTGGTAAGGATCAAAGAAAACCAGACCCATATTGAAGGAAGGCTTCCAGAACAATGGCTGAGGCAGCAGGAGAAAAATCAAAGGATTTGCCACTGGTCACCAGTTGTAACTTTCTCAAAAAACATCTCTGAACAGAACATTTATTTATGAGAAGCCCAACAATGATAGAGACGTGCAGGCTTCAGGGAAAAAAAAAAATCCAACAATTAAAATTTTTGGCTCAGTGTGCTGGTCATGCTTTCCATAAAATTTGAATTTTTAAAACTTAAACCATCAGAAGATGCTGATGAAGAAACAAGTCTGTTAGGAATTTCCCAGAACAGAATTAAAGTAATCAACGGGGTTCAAAAAAAGGACAAAACTCAAACATTTGCTGACTTTGGTGACTAGCACACACCCTTCAGCACTGCAGCTGGCACTTGGCTCCATTTCAAACACAGACAGTGCAAAACTAGCTCCGAAGAAGCAAAGAAAAGCCAAAATATGGCTTCATAAAACAACAGATAAAACAATTAGCAAGAAAACTTCCTCTGCATAATAGGATCTGGTTGCTTCTTCACCAGCTTCAACTTCCTACAGGCCTCAGCACCTCCACATCTAAATTACAAATTTTTTTGAGTTATTTTAGTTTTAAACTCAACAGGAACAGTATTTGGTAGTGCCTCTAAAAATGGGGGGAAACAGTTACAGCCAGGCAGGGCAGTTATGTGAATCTCTAATTACAGTTATGTCATTACTGACAACTCCAATTTTCAGTTGCTTTTTTCCTTTTGTTTTAACTTTCTCCATCATAACTGGCTTCTGGACTATGGTTTTAATCAAACTCAAACCAGTTTGGGTATGAAAATGAAACAGCATTAAATACAGTAACACTGTTGTACAAGAATAAAGTTGCAGAACATTAACAGTGAGAAAACAAAAGTCTCTTGTTCTTAACAACAGGGAAAATGGGATCTGCAGGAGGGATCTGTCTGAATAGTGGTGAATGGGAGCCCACAGCCTTGGCATCCATGAAAGATCCTTGGCTTTGGCAGTGGAGAATGACCTGTTTCTTTCTTCTTTGTCTGAGGGGTTAGCATATGAGAGGGAAAGAGTGGCTGTCTGGTTACACCCCTGTTAATGGGTGTGCGAACAATGCAATTCCAGAAACAGCCTAAATTCCAGCAACATGCTTCAATTTACAGAACAGTGGTTGTGCTGAGGGAAGCTTCAACCTTGCAGCTGACAGCCAGCTGGGAATACGGACTCATTTTTCACTTGTTTCCTCCACGGAATGTACATCTTTTCCATGAAAGGCTTCGGATTCTTATTTTAAGATCAGACCATCAGTTATCCTTGTTTTCCAACACTACTGGTATTCACACTCCAAACCATGGAAATGCAAGCTAGAAAATAATAAATGCTCTGAGTCCTGCAAGAAGTGCTGCAAGTGCTACAAAATAATAATCAAGAAAAGAACAATTAAAAAATATTACATTCTGGGGGTGTATGTTCCTAAAACTTCTCAGAACTCGCAGCACCGCTGCCCAAAGTGGTTCCCCTCCAAAGCAACAACTCAGAACTGCTTAGGGAAGCTTTGCCTAACACAGGAGAACATCACCACAGTTACCACTCCCACTCCAGCACGTGTCCATGGCTCTGCTGATCTACTCTGCAACAGGGCTTTTAAACATCTGCAGGATTGTCTTTTGCTTGTTCTTAGGCAGTGAACAAATATCATTTGTGTCACTGGTATTAACCACACAATTCAAAACCTTTCCTTCCTTGATGCTGGGGGATTTCACTCGGACCCTGGCAGGGGACTGCCAGTTTTCATTGCAGGAACCTTTCCGAGCCTTGTGGTGGTTGGTTTCAGCCTGTGTTTTTGATCCCTTTGAGTCTTTTGCCACCTTGGAACTTCCCTTTCTGGCAGAAGAGTCTTTCACAGACAGAGGTGGTTTGGTGCGAAGAAGATACTCGTCTGGAGAGCCCTTCTGTCGGTTAAGTGTCCTTTCCTCCCTGTTGAGCTCCTTTTGCAGCTGCAGAGCCAGAAGCCTGTCCTGCTCCTCCTGCCTACGCCTTTCATAGAACTGCTGCTCAAAGGCTCTTTGTGTTTGCAAGTTAAAATCATTCATCTGCTCTTCTTGGTCTTCTACACTTTCTGGAAAGGTTTTTCTCCTCTTATCAAGCATGCACAAGTCAGTCATGGCATCAGCTGGTGCCTCCAGTAACTTCCTTTTGGGAGTCTCCTTAGAGTTCTGTGGCCTCTCTGGTGTCTCTACATCTAAGTGTCCAGCCTCCTTCCCCAGATCATGCAGCGCAGTCTGGCTGTCAGACATCACACAGTTCACTCCTAACTCAACAGGGGTACAAGTTTCATCAGACTTTTCAAGGTTTATCTTTTGGACAGGTGTTAAATTGCCACTGTCTGACTCAATTCCATCATCTTCTCCTTTAGATCTAAGAAGAACTGTTGCAGACCCTTCCCCTTCTGCAGTTCCATGAAGGGCATCTGGAACTCCATCTTCCTCACAGTTCGGTCCTGGTGTTTCTTCCTGCTTGACAGTGGCAGTTTCACCTGAAGCTGAGGCACTGAAATAGTTCATGCATGATTCCAAAAATGAATCCTTAGCACCAGAATCTTTATTTACACTGGTCAGCTGTGGAGACAGGGTTGGCATTTCCTCTTGCTCATTCTGCAACGCAGAACTGCTGCCTTCATTGCTGTTGGTCTCCTGAAGAGAAGGGAGACACCACTAATAAAGTGAATTTATCAAAAGCCCATGGGTGTGAATAAATGCCAAATTCACTTCTCATGGCTGCATTGCCCCTGACTGCTCTGGGATGGCAATTCAGATACTTATCTTTTTAAAAAATACCTGTTTAATAATAATGAAAATATTTAAAATAACTGCAGCAGCCCAGCTAAAGGACTGAAACCACAACTGCAGCATTTTCTCTTATCAGTGACTCAGACCAACTGTGCAAGCCTGATCATCTTCTTCTGAGGCCTTACAAGAATGATCAGAGAGCCATGGAATGATGGGTGCACCCTCTTCCAGCAGGCTCCAGAACTGGGAATCATGAATACTGAAGGCAGCTTAAAAATGGCAATATAACCTGCCCAGTGCTGATGTGCAAAGGGAACAGAGGACAGGAATCCTACAGACAAGAGGAAAATATCCCAATAATTACCAACTGTGAGATTTACAACAGAAAGATTCCAGTTACCGCAGAGACAGAGTTGCTCGTGCCTCCTCCTGTGGTGCTACAGAACGATGCTGATCCCAACATACCATAGTTCTTTGGAGACAGATACCTTAAAAGGAATAAAAAAGGATCCCCCTTTAAACATTTTGTCCTTGAACTGTCAGTCCCTTGCATTATTCAAGATCTTCAGGTTCATTCTGACAAACAAAAAACAACAAGAAGGGCAAGTGTTTCCCTTCTCCTCCTATGGGAAAATGTTTTAAACTTCAACACTTCACATTTGTCCCCAGTTACCTAGGGAAGTTGGCCTGCAGCATTCCAAAGAAGCAAATGGAGCAGACGGACACTGAAACAGGCCAATAATTAAAGAAGAAACACTTGGCTGAATGTCTTACTTCTGAATGTCTCCAGAGTTGCTTGGTTTGTTCTTTGCCTTGCCCGAGTTCAGTGGGGACGTGTGAAGGGAGAGGCTGCGTGCTGGTGACGGGCTGCCGAGCACATGTCCCTCGGAATCCTCATTCTTCCATGACAAGTAAAAATAGCGTTAGGTAAAACAAAACACATCACCACCTGCAGAAACCTCAGGGAACTACTTTGGTTTTGCTGCAGAATTAGTTACTTTTGCCCAAAGAATACTAGAGCTGTGAGTAACAGATGGTTATGGAAAAAGAAATGTTCCCTGTTCCATACACCTTCCTGGATCTAGCACTGAGGGACAGGAGGCTTTGCTCAAGTAAGTACACAGGTTTCATCATTGGGCAGCAAAAATTCAACTAACCAAAACAAGCTAATACAACAAAAAAACCTCCAAAAGGTGAGGTACATTTTCACTGTACGTTCCTTTCTTCCAGTACAGGTTACAGATATTCATTTCTTCCAAAGAATCATGAGGAAAAGGAAGCATACAGCAGAAAATCAATGTTTTAAAATGCTTCACAATGAAAACATGCAGCACACGTGCTGGATTTCAAGTGTGTATTACACAGGCTTCACCCTCCCACTTGTTTTTCAGAAATTAATGGTCAATCAAGGCTTTAAAGTACTGGGGGGTGACAACAGCTTCCAACTACAACTAAAATAAATTTAGATTATTCCAAATTTTACCATTTGCTCTGAGAAGTCCAAGTTGCTTGCAGTATATTGACATTTGCTGCTGTCCCCCTCGATCCTAACTCACCAGGCTGTTACTGAGCTGCCAGGCCAGCTCTTCATCTTGCTTCAGCTGCTTCTCCATCTCCTTCCGTCTCTCTTCTGCCAACCTCTGCTCCTCCTCCTCCTCTGCCAGCAGCCGCTGGATGTACTCCTCACTCGCCTTGTTCTCCTCCTGTTCATGCGCTCGCCTTTCTGCCTCCACCTGAACCAGATGTTTTAAAAAATCCACCTGGTTACTACTGCAGGACCACACTTTACACCAGAATCTCTCAGCTGACACTCCTTAAATGTGAACCATTTGCTGTTCACAAAAATACAGCACTGTTTCATTGCACGAGGCTCAAAGGCGTAAGGATCACATGGATATTGTGTGTAGAGCCTTGAGTATGACCACACAAACCTTTTGGTTTCTGCAAGATTATACCATTAACCTTGCTCACCTGCAAGGTTCAACTCCATTAGTGCTAGTAACAAAAACTATGATCTTCAAATCCATGGATCTACAGAGAAACTAGGATTAGGATTCATTCTAAGGCTGCATGCCAGCTATCCCACAGCATTTGCTCAACCTGCTTTCATCATTGTACATCCCAAAGAGAGCACATCATTCTTCTAGAAGAGTCCTGCTCTCTTGAAACACACAAAACCCAAAGCAGCAGGCCAAGAATTTTAAATCTACCTTCCTTACAGCAGACATGTGCTGAGAGATCAGTTACCAGCAACTCCACGAGAACAGAAAAGTACTTTCAAAATAAAGCTTTCTTTGGAAATTCCCCCCCAGTCCTCTGCTTCATGTGCTCCTGGAACCACCAGCAAGGGGCTCTCAGGGAAAGGTGCATTCCCATATATTTTCTGACTCCAAATCTTAATACTACTGTGTCTGAGTTGGAAGGAAGGATCCTTAAATAGTAAAAATTGAGAATTCTTAAAAATCTTTCCTGATTTTCAGAAAAGCACAGGTAAAAGAGTGAACAAAGAAGGAAGAAAATGCTGTATGTTCATTACTGAAGGTTATCTTATTGCGGTCTCTAACTTGGAAGGAAATCAAAAAGGCAAATATAAAACCAAAGCCCAAACAGTTCCAAATTTCTACATTTGCTACTTTCATGTACATTGACTGAGAGGTGAGGTAGGAGGTACAGATCAAGAACGCTTGAGAAATGTCACCTCATGTCAAATACAAAGAAATCTCTCCTTTTCCATCAATTGAATTCATGATTCAGGAGTGACCAATATGTTCTTGCAGCTGCAGAGCCCTTTGAAGTATCTTTATTATTAAACAACATTACAGCTGTTTGTGGGAACAATTCAAGTAACTGGATACGAAGCATTTATGCTTTTTAGATGCATTTTTAGACTTACCTTACTAATCTCTGCTTCGTATTCCTGCCTCAGCTCCCCAGGCTTGCTCAGCTGGTGCTGTGGCTTGGGGATACAGACTAAGTAAGAGGAAGGAGAGGAGAAAAACAAAGTCAACAAACACAAAGTCATGACAGTCAACAGCAAAGGATTTTAACAACAACAACAACAAAGGATTTTAACTCCATAACATGTCATGGGAATGATTTGACTTAAATCGAGCGCTGTGATTAAAAAAAGGAAAGAATAAAGCAAAAAATACTGAGGAATAAAGTTTACACAGCAGAAAAGAGCAGTGTTACAGAGTGGCAGGAACAGGCAGTGCTTTCCAAGCACTGTATATAAAGCACATACAATGGAACAAGCTGCCCAGAGAAGCTGTGGCTGCCCCATCCCTGGAAGTGTCCAAGGCCAGGTTGGATGGAGCTTGGAACTTCCTGGTCTAGTGGAAAGTGTCCCTGCCCATGGCAGGGAGGTGGAATGGGATGATCTTTAAGGTCCCTCCTAACCCAAACCATTCCCTCATTCATTCTCTGTGGGTACACTGACCGTAACTTGTGTCTTTCACTCTTTTTCATTAAAAAGACCTCAGAACACTGCAAGTGGAACAAGCTGCCCTACAGCCAAGCTACCAAAAATCTCCCCCAAGGGAGCTTGCAACATAAGAAACCCCAAAATCCTTCTTCAAAAAGTTAATCAGATTTCACTTCCTTCTCTCTGACACCACAATTTTCAGCTCAGAGATTCTTGCATTGACTGAACCCCTGGAATTTTAACCAAACGAATTAACACCTAAAAACCTTTTAAGCACTTCACTTACTTGACAGCGATAAAGAAACACACCCACAGACTCAAATACTCTGCTTGCACATGCTGCAGCTGCAAATGAGCAATGAATAAGGCCAGGCAGCCACACACCAATACCTTGCACCAAAGCCATAAACCAACACCCACTGAAATGACCAGACAATGTAATTTTTATCCTGTGTACTACAAATGAAAAAGGCATTGCCCACCTCTTCCCTGCCCCTTTTGCAGGAGAGCTCTGTCTCTGCACTACTCAGCAGTAACACACCTGCCTACCCACAGCTCCTTATTTCCCAGCATCTGAAGTCCACCCACAGCAATGACCACGGCAAAGCAGAGACATGCCAGGACAAGTAACATTTCACTTACTCTCCTCGTCCAAATCCAGGCCGTTAATCCTCCGCTCGCACTCCTCCGGGTAATTCTTCTGAATCTTCTCCCAGAGTTCCCAGTTGATGAGAGTATTTCTGCGGGTATTGTACCGTGCCCAGGAAGAGACTCGGCGCCTACAAAAGGGGCAGCAAAGACAGGCCTTTTCCACTGTCATCTGGAAGCAGGAATTACAGAGGGTATGGCTGCATGGCAGCGTGACAGGCTCCACAAAGATCTCCATGCAAATCTGGCAGAGGCAGTCGGACAAGGAAAGCGGGTCCTTGGATTTCTTCGACATGCTGACTTGAGGGAGAGGAACAGCACTAGGACAACATCAGGGCCTGAAAGCAAAAAGAAACATTTATGTTCCTTATGGCAAGTAAAATAGAGGAAAATACAAAATTTGTTTACAGCTACTTTAAGAAAACGTTAGTGGATTTAGAAGCCTGCTTAAGTGGCTGCTTTTGCTCAGGACCTGAGAGATTCCTGAGGAAGAAGCAGATCTTTACAGAAGTCAGGTAAAAACTGCACCAGATTTTCCTACTTAAGTTTCCTGTGAGCTGTAACAGGTGCTTTGGGGATAGCAAGGAGCCGGTAAGGAAAGGAGAGGGGCGAAAAGAAGGTGAGAGTTCTTCTAGCCACTTCTGTTACTCCCCTCTTCTGCCACCACTCCCTATCTATGATATGCTGGATACGTTATTCCAGGTACCTTAACCTTCCATTCACTCCTTTTTTCAGTATATCTGCATCCTTTGAGAGCTGCTTTTGACACAAGCTTGCTTCCAGCAAGTTCTGAAGGTGAAATACATCAGAACAGAGCAGCTTCTTCTCATTCATTTGCTTGCTTAAGCTAGGACTATAAAGCTAAAATACCTTTTCTTCTTAAGATAAATGAAGAATTCAGACTTCAGCACCTTCTTGTATGACTTGGAAACTGTGGGGGTCATCTGTCTCCTCACACGATTTCTCCACTTGGCCCAGCAATACTGTGGGAGAGAAAACAAAAGACACACATAGCAAAAGAAGAAACCCACTGATTTTTAAGTTACAAGCTTCTTGAACAGGCAGCTTCAGAGACAGGAGGCCCTTGAAAGAAAAGCTGCCATTCCTCACAGAGAACTCGCCATGGAGACAAATACACGTTAAGGCGGGTTTTATTATTTCCGCTATTTTTATTGACAAAAAACAACCCCCAGGATGCCGGCACCCAGCGAAAAGGGGGCCCCTCGTCCCCCCCCGGCCCCTGTCACCCCCAGCCCCTGAGGGGTCCCAGCGAGGACTCGGCACCCACCACTCCGGGGCCCAGGAAAGGCCGCGGCTCCCGCAATGGCGGCGCCGCTCCGCCCCTCACTGAGGGGCCGTTCCCGCCGCCCGGCTGAGGGCTCCGCCTCCTCCTCCTTTTTCTCCTCCTTCTCCTCTTCTCCTTCCTCCTCCTCCTCCTCCTTCTTCTTCTTCTTCTCCTCCTCCTCCTCCTCCTCCTCCTCTTGTTCTGTCTCCTCCTTCTCCTCTTCCAGCTGCTCCGCCGAGCCTGCTGGGAGACAGAGGCCGCGGGCCCCGAGGGGGAAGGCGGGCTCGGGTACCGTGAGAGGGTGGGCGGGAATGGCTGCCCAGTGCCAGGTAGGGAAGGGCCTGGAGCCGGGCTTCGCTCGCTGCCTTTGGTTCCCCTGGCTGTGCTCACCTGGCCGCCGGTGCCCACGGCACGTCCCGCCTCAGGTCCTGCCGCAGCATCTCCGCCTGCAGGTCGAAGCCGTGCGCCAGGCTCTGCAGGCTGCAGTCGAGCTGTGCGAACCGAGCCTCCAGGGACTGCAGCCTGCTTTCTACTCTGGGCCGTGGAAAACCAGAGTAAGGGAAATTCGGAACGGTTTGGGGCTTTCTGCCGGGACATTGCACTGTGAACAGCTCCAGACCCCGTTCTGACGGTCCTCCCCAGCTTTGTGAGAACAAACACCACTGAAAGCCAAGGTTTTTTGTCACATCCCCTGTCTTTTTGGCCCTTCCCTGGTGCAGAGATCTAATAACCTCCAAATACAGCTGCAGAATTAGTATGTAGATGTATCTGCAGCTCCCAACTGTACATTATTAGTGGCATCGTTTTTCTCTAACACATTTTGAGGTGATTTATGCTTTTATTTGTAGTGTCATGGTCTTTTGAACCGTTTTCATTTAACACTGAGCAGAACTTCTCATTAGTCCTCTGGTTAAAAACTATGCAAATAATAAACAAGCCACCTGCAGTGTTTTTCTCTCCCAACAGCTCATCCTGCTCTGGTTTTCCCTTTAGTAGGACTGTCCTTCCATGGAACAACTGTGATAAAAACTGCTTCATAGCTTGTATTTATTAACTGCTTTTTCATTATTTGGTATCTGTTGTGTTTTTCCTTACTTAAAATTGTAAATTATAAAGATGAGGTTTTGAGTTTTAAGCTACTGCACTTCTGCTGAAGAAAACTGCCTGGTTAAAAGAACTTGCTGTGTTGAGACAAGGTACAAGGGAATGCAAGTATTTATTTTTGTACCCATTTCTCTCTTTCCTGGAGATACAGGGTATGCTGGGCTTCTGTCACTTTGGGTGGTTTTTGTAAAAACAGTTTTCTCCACATTTTTCTCAGTTGCCTAATTGACATCAAGGCATGTTCTTGAGAATCCTGAGGATCATAAAGCTAATATAAATAATTCAAATTTCCTTCCTAAATACTGAACAACTATCTCAGTACTATGTGCTCAGTAGTGATTTACTAGCAGAACATCACCTACTCCTTACAGAATTTTTTGCGATTTTTCTTTTTATTTTACTGGCAGAACTTCAGGCTGTGTCAGCTAACAATAACTACACTATCAGCAAATATTATTACAGAGAAGACCCTACATATTTTTCTTTATCTTCTCTTTTTTCATTCCTAGTTTGCTTCACTGCTTCTGTTACTATTATTATTGCATTGTTTTAATGTTCAGGGAATTGAGTTCTGAATTGTGACCTACCTGTGTCATGTCTTTGCCTCGTTTGTTGTGGCCCTATTACGTGTATCTTTGGCTGAACTTTTTGTAAGCACAAAATACACAGCAGCTTTCAGGTGGTGTCATTAAAAAATAAAAAGCCCAAACGAAACAAAACAAAACCCTTCAAACATTTTTCCTTCCTTTGACACATATCCCACGGTATTTTAGAGCCTGTTGTTAAAAGAGATGGACCACAAATGCCATTTTTTCCTATCAGCAGCTCTTCCCTCTCCCTGCCTCCCCCTACTCCTGCCTCCCCCTTCTCCAAACCAAACCCTACTTTGGATTCTGTCTGCAGCTGACCTGAATGAGGAGAAAATAAAAAGACACCAACAATGGCATATTTTACTAAGTATCCCGACCTTAATTCATTGGCTGGCCGCTTGTGCAGATCCTTTGTCTAACGATTTTCTGTTGTTTCCTGAGGCTACGAGGCTTCCTCTGCAGCCTGGTGAAAGCTCACCTTACTGCGGTAGGACTCCTCTTGCTTCAGCAAGAATTTGGGGACTAAAATAGAACTTTAATTGGAAAATTAAGATGGCGTCATGTAGAAATGTAGGGAGTTCAGAAGAATTGGAAGGATTGATGTGTCATAATTGGATCGAATCTGTCAGCACAGAGAGAGCGAGTGCAGAAACGGAGGTGAGGTGAGTCGGGGTTTGCTGTGAATGAGTTTCAGAGCTGGCTTGTCAGATAATGAGTGTCCTTGCCGGTGAATTGTTCCCTGATTTGCAGCTTTTTATCATGGTAAATAAGATTCCCGATGGCCCATTCTCCAACTTCCTCCTCTACAAGTAAGAGTAAAGTTATCCAAGATCTCATCACTAATGCTACTCTCAGTGCAGCAGTAGTTTCGCAGCAGCCTTCTGTCCAACGCTTTGCTATTTGACCAGTTTTGTCTCTCAAGTATTTTTTTAAATTGCCTGTCTGTAAATCAATCTTCTGTATTTTTAAGCACCCGCAACAAACATTTCAGCATTTGCCAATTTTGGATCTAAAAATGTTTGTTCAGTTATACCACGGTAGATCCATAACTGATCTCCCACAGCTGTTACTGAATTCTGATAGACTGAGTGCTGCTGCCTCTTGATCTAAGTTTGGAATGAAAAGAGGAAGAATGGATTAAACCTCCTGCTTTCATTTCCATCATGACCTGTGAACACTTTTTCCTTTAGTGTAAGTGAAGTTACCACTAAGGCAGTGACCTCTGACTAGTGTACACACAAACCACATCCCCATTCTTTACCAGAAAGCTTTTAAAATCCCCCTCCTGTTAGCACACAGAACATACTTGGGAGCCATGCAGTACAAGCTCCAGCATTACCACTGCTCTGGAAGTGTGGTTCTATATGAAACCTTATTTCTGCTATTCAGGCATTTACAGAAAATGACATTTTAGAGCTGTCACGTGGGTTTTATTTTCCAGGCCAGTGCAGCACCCCACACTTCTCCAAGTTTTCCCTATTCACTCACTCACTCGATGGTACATTAGACACACACTTCTTCAAGCAGTTTCCCACAGAATTAATTTTTGACTTTTTTCTTTCAGGAGTGGTTCCACTGTTTCTCCCTCTGGTCAAGTCTCCAATAGCTACTTTTGTGTTCACCATCATGTGAATCAGAGTCATAAAGGCTGCAGGTGAACCAACAGCATCTCAACAAGAGGAGCAGTTTCTTTCCAGGTCTGTCAGCTGTCTGTCAACACATAATCATTCATTTCCTAATGTACATTTCCAGAAGTACTGCATCCCATCAGCTGGGATACTCTTGATAAGGATCATTTTTACTGCAGGTAAACCACAGTTGTATGTATGACACCTGATTACTTTAAAATGTCTTGACACTGTTTGCATAATTTGCCTGTAAAGGTAACATATCATAGAATCCCAAAATGGTTGGGGTTGGAAGGGACATTAAAGCCCACCTCATTCCATCCCCTGCCATGGGCAGGGATACCTTCCACTAGCCCAGGTTGCTTCAAGCCCCATCCAACCTGGCCCTGGACACTTCCAGGGATGGGGCAGCCACAGCTTCTCTGGGCACCCTGTGCCAGGGCCTCACCTCCCTCACAGTAACATGAAAATCTGGATGTGAAAATCCACTGAGTAGGGACAGTATCCTGCCTGCCTCTAACTGCTCAGTATTTCAGACCCTTTTTTGACTCTTTTTCCTGAAGATCCATGCTCATATCTTTATATCTGCTCTGAGCCACCACCCCTGGTGCCTGCTGCTGCACAGCTGAGCACGGACTGGTGCCAGCAGGGGCAGCTGAGGCTGGATTATTTTACAGGAAGTCCGTGAACCTGTTGGTCACGTTCCTCTGCCAAGTGCAGCTTTTGGAAATGGAGGGTGAATCAGCATCACCTATGTCCCAATTCCCCAGTGATGGTGATTTGCTTTCCCTAAACTTATAAGAAAGATGCATTCTTGGGGGTTTTTTAACTAATGATAACCACTCACTCCCTATCTTTGAACCCTCCAGACTCTGAGGCATGGTCTGAAAATCAGAAGTTCACCTCAAATCTCCAATTGGAACAGCAAGCCCGAATTTCACAGAATCACAGAATATGCTGAGTTGGAAGGGATCCACAAGGATCCACACCCCAGCAATCCCACCCTGTGCCTGAGAGCATTGTCCAAATGCTTCCTGAGCTCTGTCAGGCTTGGTGCTGTGCCCACTGCCCTGGGGCGCCTGTTCCAGTGCCTGACCACCATCTGGGGGAAGAACCTTTTTCTAATAGCCAACCTAAACCTCCCCTGACACAACTTCTGGCCATTCCCTCAGGTCCTGTCACTGTGCACCACAGAGATCAGTGTCTGCCTCTCCTCCCCACCATGAGAAAGTTGTAAACTGCAATGAGGTCTCCCCTCGGTCTCCTCCAGGCTGAACAGACCAAGTGCCCTCATTGCCTGGCAACACTTCATGCAGCTGCAGGCCATGGGTGATGGAGCAACTGCCCAAATCCTGCAGCAAACAGCCAGGACGGCAGCCCTGGAATGAACACCACCATGGAGCTGATGGTGTTCATTCTCTGTCCCTCTTTCTTTCCTCCCCAGTGAGTGAAGGAGATTAAGCCTACTCATGAACTGCTCCCTCCCTGTGTACACACAACATCTATTTACACCCTGTTGCCCCCACAAGTTTCCAGGGAAGCAGAGGTTTGCCATGCTCAGGGTTTGGTGTGGTGTCCCGTGCCCCAGCCCTCCGCGCCCTCCCCGTCCCTGCGCGCGGTGCGAGCCCGGCCCCGGCAGCACCTGTTCAGAGTCTCGTTCAGCGAGCGCAGGGAGATGCTGGCTTTTGCCATCTTCCTGGACAACACCGACAGAAGAAACAAAAGCTGGAGAGGGCTTGCTCCTGTCTCCTGAAGCTGGCAGCAACAGCAGGGACAGGGGATCCGAGTCCTGCAGGAGGTTGTTTGTTCCGAGGCTTTTTATAGCCTGTAGATCCAAATATAGGTCATAGATGCACCAACACACGTTCATGGACATATCACACACTGAACCACACAGCCCGACACGACCCCTTCCTCTGCCCCACTGATCCCACGTCTTCATAGATGAACTAATTCACAGGTAACACAAAAGGGAATAACTACACTTTCCTGCCTTTTTTTTTTTTTTTTGGCTGTGTTTTGGCTTTGATTTGCTGTTGCGCCCACCAGATCATATCTTGGGCCAAAGTCTCCTGCTGGGAAAGGCTGTACAAGCAGATTGCCTTTGTTTCTTTTAATTAAAAAGGTACCAAGGTAAAATCTGATTTGGATGAGAATGAGTTGTGTTTGGTTGCAGGGAGCTGCTCTGAGCAAAACCGAGACAGTTGGAATCTCTTCCATAAAGGGTGGAGAGAGGCAGCACAACCAGATAATGATTTTTTGGAGCTGGGTATGTAAAAAAAGAGCTGGAAATTTTTCCATAATAATATGGGTCTGGTAACAGCCCAGCTGGTGAAACACAGCAGCACAAACCCACCATCAGTGCAGCAGGTCCTCAGCCAGCACTAGGAATTCAGTTCTGTGACAGGATAAGGACAGCCCGGGAAAAAAACCCTTTTTTAAAAATTATTTGCCCACTCCATGGGAAATCTAGCATGAACTGAACACGTCCAGAGCTGTAGCACTCCCACTTAGGTCTTCCTACCTTCAATTTGCAAATGAAGGGAAGCTTCTAGCAAGCCAAGTTCTGCTCATTGTGTTTCCAAGCTTTGGGAAGACAGGAAATATTTGGGTAAGGAGAAGCTATGCCTTCAGCCCTTTGTACTGCCCCTGAGATGGGGGCACAATACACTTTTGGACACAATTTTGTGTGAGTTTGGCACTATTAGAGTGAGTCTAAGGACAAGGGAGCAGTGAGAGAGAAAGCATTTATTAAGACAAGTGTAATAATTCTTTTTCCCTGGGATACACAACTGGCAGCTGACCCAGCAAACAGGTGTAACAGCTTCCCTGTTCCTTCCTTTGCTGCAGTGAAAAAATACAGTTGGCAACCACAGGGAAACTCATTTGATTACTTGTTAATTGATGCATCTCTAGTCTATGCAGCTGCTGACAGAGTGATGAAAACCAGATTCCACTATGACCAGTTTAAGCCAACTGGGACACAGCTTCATGGGAAAAGTCACACAGCACTGCAACAACCCAAACCACATAGGGCTGAGCCACTGACAGCCCTGCTGCTGTTCAGCAGCCTCACTTAGCATTGTGAGTGTCTCCTTAGCACTAATTTCCTCCTCCAGCCGTAATTACGTCAGCTTAGTCATGAATTAACGTTACCCCTAGAGACCCGTTTCACTTAAATTCAAGCAGTAAACTGCCAACCCTGCAAGAGACAGTGACTGTGAACACCACAGCCACAAAGAACCAGTACAAGGCCAGGGACAACACAAGTGCACAGCAAATCCCTTCCCCTTCCAAGGGACCCAGAGGGCTTCACTGTCCAGTCCATTGTCAGTGGATGTAACTGGCTCCAAGAAGTGGTTTTGTCCCTCAGATTTCTGTAAACACCTGGGTGCCTTAAAGTTCTGGCAACGGATAGGCTGATACAGAGCTGGTCTGGTCAGCAACCAGCACTCTCCTGGAGCCTTTGATCTCTGCACACAAGAGCCAGTTCACCTTCTCTCCGTGCTCAATGGTGAGCTTTGGCACAACCCCAGGGTGTTCATTTGAGGCCACTTTGTTGAGCTTCCCGTCTTTTCTGCTGGAAGCAGCTGCTTGGGCCTTCCTCCTGTGCACAGATTTTGCTGGACTTTTCTGCTGCTTTCCGACGCTGCTGCTGACGTCCCAGAGCAAGACTTTCCCGTCGTTTCCTCCAGACAACAACCAGTACGCCTCTGGCATAAAGAGCACCTGCGAGACTCCCAAGCTGTGAGCCTGGAACTCCAGCTCTCGTTCAAACCTGACACCAGTGACTCGGAATATCCTGACTTTACCGTCTTGAGCTCCGCAGCCGAAGATGTTGCCGCAGGAGGCGACGGACAGGGAATGTGCGAGCGGCGGGTTGAAGAACTGCCCGGCTGACTGCGGGCTCTCTTCCTCCGTGTCACACTCCTGCAGGTTCGTGGTCCACAAGGGACGAGCTTTCTGCAGGTTCCACAGCATCACCTGGAAAAAAAAAAATCGGATGAATCAATAATTTGTGTGTTTTACATGAAATCGGATCTCTAATAGTGAAAATAAACAACCACACTTCTTGCCCTAGCAGAGCAAAGGCTGTGCATGACTCCAAGAGGTGTAAAGCATGTGGTGAGGAGTGGTTAAACTTGCCCTAATGAATGTAGCAAAGCTTTCTGGCCTGCTTTCCAAACCCCCACTGCCATACTTCGCAGTCAATGACTCAGACCTTTAGACCACGAAAGGGATGCAAACACTGCTCTAAAAGCTTTTGCATTCATCTCAGCAGTAGTAATCATGATGTACTGCACATCAATTTTTGAGAAGGAGGGACATGGAAATGCTAGCAGTGAATAAAGATCATTATCATTCTGGATTTCTGTCTCTGCTACTTGGCCTAAAATAGTCACTTCCAGGAATGTGTCTGAAAAATGGGACAGCAAAAGGCAAACAGTAGTTGAGGCTGTTGTTTTTAAACAGGCATATTTGTATTTATTTTTATATCCACTGAGTAGATCTAGTTTGTGCTATGGAGTAGGGCATGCTTTACCTGCTGGGATGGGGCAGGTCGTGCTTTTAGACTTGCTCTTCCAATGCCACCCCAATTCCAAGCCCCCCATGAAGAATCCTGTGTCTCTCGTACAGCAGTTCAAGCATTACAGATTTATACCAATTAAAAATAATTCTCTCAAGACTTTTGTTGGATCTGAATTGACAATCAGCATTCTCAAGGCCAACACCTCAAAAAGCACAAGTCAGTCTAATGCAGCACTGGTGTACTGTTAGCTTCATAAAGGTAAGCTTCAACTTGTTATTAATAAAAATATTCCTTCAGTAGTAATCACCAATAAGAAGCACAGGAGTCTTTAAATTTAGTTCACAAAAGAGCCTGCCTCTGCCTTTCTGGAATCCAAATCACACTAAAACATCTGAAATACATTTCCTGTCACTTTCCTGTTTCAGTATCTGCTGTTGCTGCTGCATTAAAACTCCTTCCACAACAACTGTGATTTACTGTAAAGCAGAGGGGCTGGGTGATGCTTACAGAAAATACTCCTGTTTTCATCACAGACAGCACCGCAACAGCCTGATGAATCCATCAACTGCTGATAAGTTTTCTGCAAACTAAGGATTTTCTGTCCTCATGGCATTTTCCCTGCTTCATTGGAACTCCTGAAAGAACTCCAGCAACCTAAATTTCAATTCTCATCAGCCATGGCTTCCCAGAGGGTTTGACAAGCCCAGAACATGTTTTGATGCTCGTAGAGCTCATCACTTGTCCAAAGGCATGGTGCAGCACAGGGCTCCCCTTTGGGAAATGATGTATCTTAAATGCAGCCTCAATGCACAATGATGCTCTTTTCACTGTACTAACACACACTAACGAAATCCTGTTTTGGGATATTGGCTTTCACCTAAAAACCAACTTGCTGAGCTACAATAAATGAAACTAATATTAAGAAGTCCACAAAAAATAATAATCTCACTTGTACTTAGTTGTACATAAATGTTTCCAATTCCGGTAAGAAGTTTCCAGCCACAAGCTTGTGTATCTGCATTTTAGGGACTGGAATTAAGCCAGCTGAGGCCCTGCGTGTTTACTCCTCCCAGAAAGGATCCATCACCACGGCTTTAACACAGAAAAATACAGTTTATACTAAATATCAGCATGTATTTGCTCTAATGGGTGTGAAATATACTTTGGTTTCAAGAACACAGGGTGAAACTGCTCAACGCTGTCACACAAACTTCACTCTGACACCGCTGGAACCACAGAAACCTTCGAGAAGTGACAGTTTTCATATTGGGCTAAACCAGGAATGTGGTCACACCTCAACCACTGGACAGAAATTGCTGAAAAATATCTGTTCTGGGTGGCCAGCTCTGGACTTCAGTTAACTCCCAGCATGGTTCTTCTCAGAATGCAAAGGACAAAGTTTCCTCTTGATGAGGATAGAGAAGTGTAACAGGCAAAGAACATTTCATGCTTCCAAGATATCAACAGAACAATGGATAAATTATACAAATCACTTGTCCTCACGGTGATATGTTCCACTTGGAAAGTGACTGCTCTACCTGCCTGCCTCAAGCACTGTGCCTTTTCCTCACCATGCTTTGCATCTCGTCTGCAGCCACAACTGATCCCTAGGGACAGTTGCTGGTTTTGCTCAGTCCAACAAAGAGCTAACATGGCACGAGTGAACTTTGCAGCATATTCTGATTTACCCCCACCCCGCTCACTTTTGAATTGTAAATGTTAAGGAAGATAAAAAGAGGGGCAGAAGCTGCTGAGTAGAACATGGCACAAAGAGCCTCAACACTTAGTTGTTGGGCCAAAACTACTTCAGAATAGTGAGGGAGCTTTCTGGTGACTGCAGGCTGAACACCTTCATGCTCGGTGAGAGTCTGCGGGTGCTTCAATACACAGGTGGGTAATTACTGTTTCACATCATTAATAACCGTGCACATGTATGCAAATCACCTGCATGTCCAGTCCACAGGAAACGAGGCTTTGAGGCCGCTGAGGTCGGAAGGCAACAGACGAGCAGATGTTAGAGTGCCTCAAGGACCGGCTGACTTTCTTGCTTTCCAAGTCCACAACCTTTATCGCCCCCGAGTCATCTGCCGCGGCCAGGAAGCCGTCGGTGTCGTTCACTGAGAGGCAGTTGATCTCCTCCTCGTTCACGTGGAAGCGCTCCAGGGGCTCCTGGAGGGCGCGGACATCCAGCACGCTGATGGTTTCTCCGTGGGAGGCGTACAGCGTGCTGGGACGCCGGGCGGAGAACACCACCGAGGTCACGTCCTCCGCCTGCGGGAGCCGCAGCTGAGCCACCGGCGAGCCTCCGCCATCCCAGAGCGCCAGCTCGCCCCGCTCCCCGCCGGAGGCCACCAGCCCTTCCGCGCTCACGTTCAGGCACAGCACACACGAGGAATGTCCACCATTCCACCTGACTGCCATGCTTCAGGGACACGCCTGAAACAAACAAAAACAACTCCTGAAGTGAGCTGGTTGTTGGTGTCATTACAGCAGAAACTTATCAAGCAACAAGATCATCCCGCAAACTGCTCGAAACTCCAGTGTCCAGTTAAAGCAGGCACCTCGGCAGCTCAGGACAGCTCAGTACCTAAGCAGAGCTTTCGCTCAAACAGCAACGACACCAGGCACAGCCTCGGTGCTGCCCAGCCCTTTCCAACCTAAATGCTGCCATGAGTCTCTTTTAAAGAAGTATTACTAATTTAAAACAGGTTGCAACACATTTAATTGGTCCCAGAGCACACCCATGGCGCTCACCCACTTTAACCTTCCCAGGCGTGACTGCCCACAGCAGCCTGCATCACAGCACTGCTTAGGGAAGCACATCAGCAGAAAATTAAATGAAGGGCGAAAAAAAGGTAGCACTAAAGTGTTGGAGGGACTGGGACGCTGCGGGGAAAAGGGGACAGGCACACGGGGTTTGTGTGACAGCCCAGCAGCCGCTCCGCTGCCCTAAAATCCGTGAATTTATTTAACTATTGGGCAATAAACGGCTTGTTTCTCGTGTTTTTAACTTCCTTTTTTTTTTTTTTTTCACCATGTTATGTTTTCCATGTGGTTTTTGTTGACCCAGATCTAAAGAGCAGCCAGAGCTCATTCATTCCACCAGAGAACTTAGGTCTTGGCGATTAAACAACACTACAGAGAGGGCCGATACCTTCCCCGCAGCTCGCGTCGGGGCAGATTCGCGGCCGCCGGTCCCCGGGGGCCCGAGGTGAGTCGTTCCCTGCCAACCCCCGGGCCCTGCGGCAGCTGGGTCCCACCGCCCCCCGCCCGGCAGGCCCGGCNGGGGCGGGTGCTGGAGCTGGTGTTCTCGTACCTGGAGCTGCGGGAGCTGCGGAGCTGCGCGCTGGTCTGCAAGCTGTGGCACCGCGTCCTGCACGGCGACGAGAACAGCGAGGTGTGGCGCAGCCTGGCCGCCCGCTGCCTGGCCGAGGAGGCCCTGCGCACCGACATCCTCTGCAACGTGCCCACCTACAAGGGCAAGGTGAGGCCGGGACCCCCGATCCGCGGGGACACCCCCACCCCGCCGGGACACCCCTTCAGCGCTTCCCCTGGCGCCCCGGGACACCCCCACAGCCCTCCGGCCCACCCGCCATTGGAAACGAAGGGGGCGGGAGGCTGAAAAACATGACAGGGTTTTATCTCCTAGAACCACAATGGTTTGGGTTGGAAGGGACCTTAAAGCTGCCATGGGCAGGGACACCTCCCACTAGACCAGGCTGCTCCAAGCCCCGTCCGTCTCCCCCACCCACCTTCTCTCGCCCAGGTCCGTGCCTTCCACCACGCCTTCAGCACCAACGACTGCTCGAGGAACGTGTACATCAAGAAGAACGGCTTCACGCTGCACCGCAACCCCATCGCGCAGAGCACGGACGGGGCGCGCACCAAGATCGGCTTCAGCGAGGGCCGGCACGCCTGGGAGGTGTGGTGGGAGGGCCCGCTGGGCACCGTGGCCGTCATCGGCATCGCCACCAAGCGCGCGGCCATGCAGTGCCAGGGCTACGTGGCCCTGCTGGGCAGCGACGACCAGAGTTGGGGCTGGAACCTGGTGGACAATAACTTGCTGCATAACGGGGAGGTGAACGGCAGCTTCCCCCAGTGCAATAACGCGCCCAAATACCAGGTGAGGGGGCTTGGCGTGGGCCGGGCGCTGCGCTGGGGCTGGAGGGTGCTGGCTGTCCCTCGCTGTCCCGGCTGGCTGCTGAATTGCTCCTAAGTGACCCTCAAAGGTCTCTTTGCTTTCCCTGCAGAAGGGAAATGATGGCACCTTGTGAGCCTTTTCCCCCCTTCATTTACTGCTTCTGCAGGCTACACCTGTCTGGTGTTCAGTGCACCTGACCCTGGGTTGTTTCCACACTTTAATCTCAGACACCGAGTGTGAAACCTGTACTGTGGGTGTCTCCTTAGACATCGTGGTGCTTTTTGGAATAAAACCTGAAAAGACTGGTGTAGCTTTCTGAAGTAGCAACTTGCCCCACAGCAAGGTGAGTGTCTGAGGGCTTGTACCCCTTTGTTGTCTGGCAGGGTGAGCTGAAGTTAGTGCTTAGGTGAGAGTCTTCCTGCAAAAACCTGCAGCAGTGCTGATTGCTGCTGCTTTGCTCACTGGCCACCTTCCCATGGGTGACATCTCTTATCTGGAATCTGATGTTCAGATAACTTCAGGATATTAAAGAGCAGATGCCACCCCACCTTTTTGTCCTTACAGAAGTGCTTGTCTTGTTGTTCTGCCTGCTCACACAACTGCCTTTTCACTGCTGGATTTGCTCGTGTTACAACTTAAACCAGATCATTGTAATTTCCATCTCATATTCAGAGAATGGATTGGAAGGGACATGAAAGATCATCCAGTCCAACCCCCAGTGCTGTGGCTTTGTACTGCCTTACATTTCACTTGTGGGTGAAGAGCTGTGTAGTAACTTGCATCTGATATTCCTAAATTTTGTGTGAAAGTTCAAATCAGTGATCCTTTGGTGTTTATTAAGACACGTGCAGTGATCTGCTCATAGAAAACGTGCTTACAGGAAACACATGTGTGTGTTAGTGTTGGCTGGAAGAAATTCCCTGTGCTGGGGCTGGCTGGAGAAGAGTCAGGAGTTTGTGTGGTGCCTGCTGTGCTTGTGGCTGTTCTCTGGGACTTCCATTGATGTCTGAAATAACGTGTGCTAGATAAATGCAGGGAGCTCCAGGCCTGCCTTCATCCAAGGCTCCTGCTGTGGTCAGTGTTGGTTTCACCTGTGTGTGTGTGTATGTGTGTGTATAGATAGATAGATAGATAGATATGTATTTTAGGGCTTTAATTTTACATTTTATACTGAAATTTCCTTTTGCCTTGGTGAGGGAACACCTCTGTCAGCAACAGCACCTGCCTATATGTCTATTCTGGGATTTTTTTGTAGGTGGCACTTGCCTTTCTTAAATCCATTGTCTTTAAAAATGCTCCTCACAGAGCAGTTGCTGCTCAGTGGTAGCAGCAGCTGAACACAGAGTTCAGGTGACTTGGAGGCCATTGCAAAGATTCCAAAGCTCTGCAGTATTTCCAAAGCACACAGCACGTGGTGCCTGCTCTCAGTGCTCCCACAGGTTCATATGGGAAGGGTCATGTTTATTATCATAAACAGGTGGTGGATGCAGGTGGATACTCTGCTTCAGAGGTACTCAGGATCACGGTGAACTTGAAAAATTCCCATCATAACAATCAATTGTGAGACACAGGACAGCCTTGCTTTAGAATTCTCTGCTTCGTTACACTTCGCATTATTTTTGTCTCCATCTGAACATGCTGACTCTTTCTGTGTGTTATTTTTACTCCCCCTCCTGTCTCTGTTTCCAGATAGGTGAAAGGATTCGAGTTATCCTGGACATGGAAGACAAAACATTAGCGTTTGAGAGGGGCTATGAGTTCTTGGGAGTTGCCTTCAGAGGACTGCCAAAAGTTTGCCTGTATCCAGCAGTGTCTGCTGTGTATGGTAACACAGAAGTGACTTTGGTCTACCTGGGAAAGCCTCTGGATGGATGACATGGATTGTTTTGTTGGGACGTCGAGATGTGGATGTTTGGGAGGAGAAATCTGCATGTTGGTTAGAGGGAAACGTGTATTAGAGGAAAAAAAAACAACAAAAAAGCATGGGTGTGTGTCCAAGAGCCATCGAGGGAACCACATGGAGTTTGGAAACGGAGGACCAGCCGTACTTCAGAAATTGTATTACATTTCCTCTTTCTGCCAGGCCAGAAAAATCCTCAGGGCTGCAGTTGGTTGAGTGGGAAGCTGACACATGCATGTTGCAACAGATTTTATTGCTAAAATGGCAGTGTGACCTCAAACGTTTAAGAAAGGACTTGATACAAAAATGCTTGAGGAAATTACCTTGGGATTTGTAAGTGGTGTGTTTTGTGAGAGACTCCCATTTCCAAACTGCTTGTTCCTTCCTTCCCTCCTTGGGGCCAGCGTGGGGGCTGGAGCAGAGCGGGGCTGCTGGGGGTATTTACAGTTCTTAGTGTGCTCAGAGGCACAGTCTGTGCAACTGCCCTTCTCTGGTATAACCATACAACACGTGTGCAGCTATTTTTAAGTGTATTTTAAGGGTTGTATATAAAGAAAACGTTGAAAAGAACAGTTAAAAGAAAGGGTTTGCTTTATTCTAACTGGGACAGAATTTCTTAAAGGGAAGAAATTCCCCCCCCTCCCTGGCACCAGAACACACACCTGGGACAGGTGTACAGCCTTCATGTCAGTGCAGTTCTGTTGTAATGTGTTTTGGGATGCTCTTGTGGAGTGCAGTGCTACTTTGGGTTGTTTCCTGTGAAAGTTCCCATGGCTTCAGTGACAGGTTTGTTCTCTGTAGGAAACAAAAGCATTTTCCCCGCGAGTTTCCTTCCACCAGAACTCGCACTCCCCTTGGGGAAGGCAGGCTGAGCACAGCACTGAGCTTGCTTGCTTTTCCACGTTCAAAATGCCACCTTTTCAAAGCATTCTTACACTTGCTGATCACTGTTGTGAGATGTCTCAAAATAACGTGGAAGGAGCATTGGGCTTGTGCACTCAGACCTTACCTTCAGCTTCAGTGGCTTTATAAGGCTTTAAGGCTTGCCTGAACCTTTCTTAACTGAATCAAATCCCCCATTCACCTGTCCAGGACCAGTAAAACTCTCACCAGCCCTTTGATGGGGATTCTGACTCACATTCAGTGTTTGTGCTCTTCACTGTTTTTGTCAAAGCCATGTACAGACCCCCCAGGCGTGTCCCTGTGCTGGCATGTGCAGGCTGGGAAGCTGCCAGGTGTAGTGAGGAGGGACTTCCTGGTGAAACTGCTTTCCTGTGAGGCTGGAAGGTCTGTAGGGACCCCCAGGAGGGCCCTTTAACGGGGCAGGAAGGCTGTGAGCCCCACGGCTGGCTCGTGACTCTGGTTTTGTGCTGGTTGGTGTTTCCCAGAGCTGCCTGGGCTGTTTCAGAGCTGCTTTTCGGAGAGGGAGAAGGAAATGTTTATACAACCTCTTTTTGCTTGGGTTTTTTTTTGTTTTTTTTGTTTTGTGCTAGAGAATGTGAGTTGCTTGGTATCAGACACTGGCAATTCTCTGAGCATGGAAGAAAGAGGAATTCCTCTTGGGCTCTTGCTCATCCCCCTCCTTGTTCCTCAAGGTGGTGAATGAGGCTTTGCCTTGGAGTACTTTTGGCCAGGTAGATCACCAGGTCCTGCCCTGGAACTGTGTAAGTTATCACCATTTAAAGGATTTAAAAGTATTTATTTGTTTTGTGTGTTCATTGCTGAAAGGCGAATCAAGGTCTGTTCCTCCTTCTGCATCGGACAGAATGTGCTGTGAGCAGTGGAGGTGTTTTAGGCGGTGCTGAGAACAGCCAAATAAAGGATGTGGGACGGACATCCAAGTACATCCCGGACAAATCTGTTACAGGCATTGATTGTACTGGACTGTAAAGTGTGTCTGCAGAGCAGAACCGTGGGGCACAGAGTTGGGGATAAAGGAAACAAAACCCTGCCCAGTTTAGGAAAAGAAATAGTCCCCAGGATGAATGTATTCTCAGTGCAGTCCTGAAAGACGCAACCTCTGCGATTGTCCGTGATCCAGTTAGAGGCAAGGAAACCCTGAGAATTCCGAGGAGTTTTAATCACAAATTCAGATTGATTCCCATTCTTCAGACTGCATCTTACCCTCTAAATAATTTCCCTCTAAATCAGAAGTGCTGAAAGTTGAACATTCCTTAAGGGTGGGTTTGGGTGGACTCACTTATGTAAGATTATAACTTATTCCTGGAGACCAATGCTGGCTGTACAAAATATTAAAATAAACTCTGCTATCATTCAGAAGGATCTATCGGTGTGGACTGTTGGAATGGCACCTGTGGAATCCCACAGATGGGAAGAAGGGAGTTGCAGTTCGGTGCACCAAGAGGATGGAGGCATTGGACCTGTGTGATCTGTGTGACTGCTGGGAAAGAGTCTGATGAGTGGTTAAGGAGGGCTTGGAAACTCCGGGATCTGATAGCTGTGCTTGGGAAATTGCATCCTCTGAAACAGGGATGCTCCCTCATGAGTCTGGGAAAGGCATTCCTGCCTGCTGGAGGCCTCTGGATTGGAGTTGGGGTGGTGTGGTCACTGCCCCACTGCTGCACTGAGGGGTCCTCTTCCCCCCTCAGCTCCCTGCTGTTTCAGTAGCTTTCCCTATGGCAGTTCAGTATTTCATGGTGCTTTTAGGAAGAAGTATTGTGGGTTTGAGCTCCAAGGCACTTTCCAAACTCTCTGCACCAAGAGTTTGCTTTTAAGCAGTAAATCTTGGCTGACAGCTCCTTCAGGAGCAGAGAGGTTTGGTGCTGGCTTGCTGAGAAGGCAGAGTTGGTTTTTTTAGCCTGAGGCACCTCAGGGTCAGCTGAGCAGTTGTTTGGGGTATTTTTCCTACCCTGACAAGGGATTTAAGGACTTTGATCGGGGGAGCATCAAATGTTCACAGCCCCCATAACAGAAATCAGTCAGATTAATAGGTCTTGGCTTCAAAATCTTACAGGATTTTGGGATAAGTGAGCATTTTATCTGTCATTTTCATACAATTTAGAACTCCTTGTGGTTTGAGTGTGCTGTGAAATGTGTTGGGAGCTGAACACTTGGTCCTCTCTCCCTGATGTCTCTGAGGAGGTGAGGAGCTCAATATGGTCACTAATTCGGGGGCAGAGGCTGTTCTTGGCCTTGGTGGTGCCTTGTGCTGGCCCTAAGCCAGCTGTGTGACTCCTCAGGTGCTGCTGACAAACTGATAAATGAAGATGGGGTGGGAAACTCCCTCCTGGAAAATGCTTTTATCCCAGCTGAAATGCTGCAGTGAGTGTACATTTTGGGAGCCCCCTGTGTGCACCTTCCCCTGGCAAAGGCCACTCGGTCCCGTCCCTCCTGGCCACGTTTGAGGTGACAAAGCCAGGCAGGAGCAGATGGCCCTGGAGCTGTGGCTCTCCGGTGTGGCTGTGCTCTTCCCTGCCTGCCTCGGAATTCGACAGCGAGAAATCCAACTTTTCTCCCTGCTTATTTCTGATCTACATTTCTAAATTCCCTGAGCACACGGGTGTGTTTCCAGATGGCTGCCTCTATTTTTTTTTTTCCTCTTCCATTTTCACTGGGTTGATGACAGCAGCGAGGAGTTAAAATAACACTGGGCCTGATCAGAGTCTGATCATGCAAAACTGGTTTTCTTCAAGTATTTGAGAGGTGAGCAGCCCTCAGTCAGTCCTTAAGTGATGTATTTCCATGTGAATATTTCAGGTTTTACATGTTATAAACAGCCCTTAGATGTGTAAGTGAATTTTTTTTCACTTAGATGCAGTGAAATCTGCAGACAGAAACAGCATTATTGAAATTGCACAAGATCCTTTCTGCACTTCCAGATCAGGTTTTCAGGGGGTCGGCAGTGGCTGTGTTGGGCTCTGTGAGTGACAGGAGCCCACCTTGTGCTGGAGTGTAATTGAAAGAAAAAATGAATGAAGCAGTTAATTAACTCAGAAAGCTTTTCCTGCAGTGCTGCTGGACCTGCTAATTCATCCCTTCAGCAGGTTTTTTTCCTACTGCTGGATGATACTGGGTGGCTTCCAAAGGAACTCTCCCATCTCCCCATGAGAGGGCAAAGCTGTGGGAGCCTTAACTTGTGCTCAAACAAGTGCTGAGTACAAGAAATGTTTTTAATGTGGAACCTTCTTCCTTAACAAGTACTTCCTGTTCCTTTCAAACACCAAACCAAACTAAAAACCCTCAACAGAAGTGGATGATGGACGTAGAATTTTTAAATTTCCTTCATTTGAACCCTGCCTCCTGAAGTAGGCTGAGCCAATATTTGCATTTCAGAAAATGATTTTTAGTGACACCAAAGTGAGCCAAAGCTCCAAGATCACCTTAAAGGATTGAAAGGGATTTGAGAGGCTCAAACAAAATGTCAGAGTTGCTGTTCAAGGTCCACTTTTTCCCAGACTTGCTTTTCTTCCCCTCAGGTGTTTATGATGAGGAAATAGTGATATCAGCAAAAGATTATTTTAAAAAAAACTAAGTAACTGAAAAGGGATTTTGAAATAAAACCCACTGTATGTTTCAAGTGTTGTGCATTCTTCTGCAGTTTTACCAAGTCAGGAGTTGAATGGATTTTCCCTCCATGCCTGCACTGGCAGGTGTGGTGTGAGCTACCTGCAGTGGTTTCACGTCTGCTTGATTTATTTTGTCTTTTTAATCCTGAGCTTCCCTTGCTTGGGAGACCTCAGCCATATCCCCTCACTTTTAAATAGCAATCTAAGACAGTAAACTCTGCCAGCTCCAGTATGTGGCTTTATGAATGTGCCAGTAGGGAAATGGACGTTGGCCAAAATGCTTTTTTATCCTATTCAAATACTGCAGGGGTTAACATTTTTCATGGAATCCCAGGTTGGTTTGGTCTGGAAAGGACTCATCCAGTTCCACCCCCTGTCATGAGCAGGGACACCTTCCCTAGACCAGGCTGTACAGCCTTTGCCAGTTCCAAATCGCCTTTCGGGTTTCTTTGATGGCTTTTTGTTTGTTTTCTCTGTGCTCAGGTGACAGAGGCCACTTTCCTCAGGCCAGATCCCAGCTGGCACTGGGCACCTGAGCCCTTCTGTGGGGTCTTGTGCAAGAGCAGAGCTGGAGGGTGGGATCTCACTTTGGAAGCAGCCAGAAGATTTTATCTCTGCTTCAGCACAAGATTTGATCTATTCCTGGAAAAATAATTGACATGAGCAGAACTGGATCAGAGTTGGAACATTAGTGGGACTCAGGAGAGCATGCAGGATGGAAACCAGGTGGTGTTACGTGCCCACCTCACCCCACAGTGCTGTGCAGCTCTGGGACGTGACTCTTTACTGGCAGCATGAGCTCTCTTCCCGGCAGGAGCATGGAGAGCAGGAGGGGAGATGGGAGTATTGATCCGTGTGTCTGGCTGAACCTCCCCCTCCTGCACTCCTGTGCTGATTCCGGTCCCAGACTGAGAGGTGGCACTGCTCTGAGTCTCTCCCAGGTACGGCTGCAGGGATGGCATTTGGGATACAGCAGTGATGTCACCTGTGTTACAGGGATGTCACGTGGCAGAGTTTGTTTTCAAAACCCACAGAAACATCCTGGCAGTTTTCCTGTTTTCTTACCCAGGACCAAGGGATATGTCCTAAGTGCTCCAAGTCCAAACCCCAAACCCCACAGACAGGCTCTGTCCCTTGTCCCTCATGCATGAAAAAAAGCAGGGATGCTGAGCCCCATGGCTGAAAACCTGGGAAAAGGAGGCTTTGTAGCATGATTTTGCTTCCAGAAGATCTGCCTGCCAGCCCAGCCTGTGGCACAGGGATGTTGGCCCTTCTGGCCAGAGAGGAAGACGGGTGGGGACATGCTGAGCTCTGCAAGGAGTTGAGAGAGTTTCACTTCCCTTGGTGTTCATGACAGAATTACTCACTTCTCTGAAGCAGAACGGCAGCAGGGAGGGACTTCGTGGGGCTGCAGATGGGAGTAGTTTTTTTTGTCACAATTTGCATTCCTGAATGATGTCACAGCACTGACTTGTCCAAACCTTCTCCTTCTGGTGACTTACAGCCTCCAGCCTTGAGAGTTTTAGGCTAAAAACTGACAGAGAGGAGGTTTAGATTTGATATTAGGAAGAAGTTCTTCCCTCCTGGCCCAGGGTGCCCAGAGAAGCTGTGGCTGCCCCTGGATCCCTGGAAGTGTCCCAGGCCAGGTTGGATGGAGCTTGGAGCAACCTGGGCTAGTGGAAGGTGTCCCTGCCCATGGCAGGGGGTGGAACAAAAAATGTCCCTTCCCACCCAAACCATTCTGGGATTCTATGATGAAAAACTTTGGTTGATGTGCTGGAGTAGATGGGTCAGGGGGCTTTATTGCTTTCAGTGGTTTATTTTATTGTACAGTACAAAAAAGGTCAATTAATCCACACATTTGGCAACCCTATGGGAAAAGCTGGGGCAGCTCCTTCAGGTCTAACTCCAATCAAAGTCCAAACTAGATGAAAGCAGTCTGACTGTGGGACTTTCCAGCCCTTGAGGAGATCTAGGAGGAAAATCATGGAATCCCAGGATGGTTTGGGTTGGAAGAGACCTTAAAGCCCATCCTGTTCCACCCCCTGCCGTGGGAAGGGACACCTTCCACTAGCCCAGGTTGCTCCAAGTCCTGTCCAACCTGGCCTTGGACACTTCCAGGGATCCAGGGGCAGCCACAACCACTCTTGGCAAAAGATCAGAGGTATTTTCTGACTTCAGGCACCGGCTTCTCCTGCAGATGCCATTCTCTAGAGCATCTGGACTGTCTGGGATCATAAGGGAGCGGATGCACTCGGCTTCCAGCTGCTCAGAAATACCAGATTCTGCTGCTCCAGCCTCTGACACATCCTGCTGCCGGCTGTGCTCTGCGGACCGTGTGACTGGGATGCTCTCCTGCTCTCCCAGGAGGAGGTTCACCTCGGCCTCGTGGTGCTGGGTCCCGAGGAGCCCTCAAGCCCCTGGGAACGGCGGGTGTGTGACGGCTGCGAGCGGTGCCGGAGCCCGGCCGCAGGGTGGGAGCAGGGGGAAATGAGATCCCTCCTGCAGCTTTCCCTCTCCAGCCGCTTCCTCCTCATTTACGGACCGAGGAGGAAGCGCGGTGACCGCGGATGGAGCTGCCTGGGCTGGCCCTGCCTGCGGGAAGGGATCCGGGCGGAGCCTCACCCCCAGCACGGGGTCTGGGAAGGGGCTGTGGCCGAGCCACTGACCAGCTCCTCTCTTCCCTCCCTGCCCTGGGCTCTCAGGAACATGGGGTTGCTTCCCACTAAAACCTGTTCCTGCCTTTCTTCTGAGTCCCATAGAGGAAATGGGCACCTCTGGGGGACTGAGGGGTCGAAGGTGGGATCCTTGATGAAGTTCTTGCTGTGGGGCTCCTGATTGGTGTTTAGGTCCTTGACCAAATGTCCTCCAAACCCAAAGACATAATCTTCCCAATTGTTTTTGCTGCAGCTCACCTGGATCCCTGTAGGCTTGTTGCATGTTGTCAGTCTGGGGGATTATTGCCTCCCCCTCCTCCCTGATCTCCCACAGCCCCAATTCCTCTGGTGCTGGCAGCCAGCACGATGCTGCAAGGGTGGGTGAGCAAGCCCAGGGCTCTGCTCAGAACAACCCAGAACAAATCCTGGCTTCAAAGAAGTCTTCTTTGAACCCTGCTTTCCATCAGAAAACCTGGCAAGAGCTAGGAGATTCCTGACAGCTGGAAATATAGAGAACAAATTCTTGGCTGTGAGGGAGGGGAGGCCCTGGCACAGGGGGTCCAGAGAAGCTGTGGCTGCCCCTGGATCCCTGGAAGTGTCCAAGGCCAGGTTGGATGGGGCTTGGAGCAGCCTGGGCTAGTGGAAGGTGTCCCTGCCATGGCAGGGGGGGGAATGAGATGAGCTTTAATGTCCTTTCCAACCCAAACCATCCTGTGATTCTGTGGAATGGGGGAGAAAGGCTGAGCTTGGCTAAGTGTGTAATTGTGGAGAAGGAGGAGCCAGGAGTGTGGGCAGCTGCTGGAATGGGAGCAGGAGTGGGGGAGTCCCACCCAGAGGAGGGTGCTGGGGCCGCAGGGGCTCCCAGACACACAAGTCACTGCAAAACCAGCGCCTGGAGCTTTAGTGACTGATGCAAGAGCTGGCACGTGCCTTTCCTTGGAGCCAGGTAAAGCAGCAGGGAGGTGGTTTGGCCACAGCTCGGGGGAGAAGAGGGTTTTGAGGCTGATGATAAATCCTTGATTTTGGTCCCTTGGTTTTCCCTGCAGGAACTGCCCCGGGGGGAGCTGTGCTTCCTGCAGAGCCGCAGTCCTGCTGCAGTGCCAGGGCTCTGTGAGCCCCTGCTCCTGCACAGCAATGCTCCATCTGGGGAGGGACTCATCCCCAGCTACCCCCTGGGGTTAAACTGGGTGGATTCCCACTGGGAAATTCAGCCAGATGAAACTCCAGAGCTCAAGTTTAAACTTCAGGCATCAAGCTGTCCATTTTAGCTTTTCCCTTTTGTTCATAGAACGAATTCTGTTTTCTTTTTTGTGTTCATAGTTCCTCTTAAATTAAAGGCAACCACTGCTGCTGGCAGCTCCTGAGATACAGGAGCTTCCCTTGTTTTATCCAGAACAGGTGATTAATTAAATTAAATTAATGATGCTTTGCACCATCATCCCTTGCAGAACCACTTGTTTAATTCTCACCAGTTCTCCATCCCAGTGGGAGTCAAGGAAGCCCATGGAGAAACATTTCTGCTTCCCTTTTCCCTCACTCACCAGATCCTGCTGCTGTGTGAACTGTGAGTGACCCTTCTGGTGCTTCCACTCGGGAATAAATCACATTTCCTGCAGGAAAACACACACTCAGTGATGGGGTTGCTGTTTCCTGTTGCAGTTTCCCCTTTCCCAAGGGTCCTGTGCTGGGTGCATTCCAGGAGAAACTGGGAGCCTGCCCTCTTGTCACCATTTTGCTCTTGAGTTGTGCTTGACAATTTGAAGGTTGTTAAGGGAAAAAGATGGTTTGGAGGAAGAGGAGGTGGGAGGAACAGAAGAAGCTGGGTGTAAAACCATAAGGGGATTCCCTGTCCTCTCCTGCAGCTGCAGGAATTGCAGCTGCACGTTTGGACACGGCTCCAAGCAGCTGAATCTCCTTCAGTTTAACCCACCTGTGCCACTGAGCTGCACTGGAGCTTCCTGAAGAGCTGATCAGAGCAGCAGCTCTTGGCAGCTCAATCCCTGTGCCGATATCAAAAAATAAATTACCCCTTCTCAAAGCACACATCAAATCCTTACTGAGAGGGCAGGGTGGGGGTATGAGGGGAGGAAAAGGAGGGGACCAAGCGGCAGCTTCAGGATGTTTTCAGAACCATCCAGCTGCAGGATGTGGGGAAAGTGTGAAGAGCAGCAGCAGCACTGCTCTGATGCCCCAGGACGGAGCTGCGGGGTCAGCCCGAGAGTGGGGCTGCTGTCCAGGGACAGCGGGGTGGGGGAAACCCGCACGGGCTGGGCAGGGCTCTGCCAGCCCCTGCTGCTGCTGGGGAGGGAGGGGGGTTACACTGGCGTGGCTTTGGGGATGGGCTGGGGGCAGAGCAGGGAATGAAGCAGGTTGTTTCCTCTCCCAGCTCCTGCTGGGCTGCGGGAGGAAGCTGGTTTGACCCTCAGGGCATCACCTTGACGGTGGCACCACAAGAAGGAATCTCATCAGAAGGTCTCCAAGGAACCTCCCAATCCAGAGAGTGGAGCGTGGTCGTGGCTGAGGGTGCCCAGGTTTTACAGCTCTGCCAGCTCCCGTGTCTCCAAGCACCAGGTGAGAGGTTTGAGTGTGGGCTCATGGCAGGGTTTGGGATGAGGAGTTTGTGGCCATCAGCTGATCTCAGCCTTTCGTGGGCCCTTGAGCAGTGCCATGGGAATTTTGCCCTGCTGTGAGCTTCTGCCCCTCCTGTTCGCTTCTCTCTTCTCCTTCTTGATTTTTATACGTCAAACTTCCTTGAAAATGGAGGAAATGAAACCACAGGGCTTTTTTGTGAGTGACATGGGAGAGGTCAGCCTCCTCCCAGAGAAGAAATGAGATTTAGGGGGAAGGCAAGAAAATCATCTCCCTGGTCATTTGTGCTGGTTTCAGGCATTTGGGGGCCATGTGGTCTGGCAGGGAGGGGGGACCCCGGCTGGGATGTCCCTTGCAGGGGGTCTTGGTGTGCTGCAGTGACACAGTTCATCTCCTGACTCTGCAAATATCCCACTGGCACCATGGAACACATGGCATGTGGAGCATGGACCTGCTGATCCCAGACAGGGTCCTGCTGCAGGGCTGGATCCTTTCTCCACAGTTTTGAACCCTTCCCCAGCTAGGTAGATCTGGGCAAAGTTTTCCTCCTCGGAGGCTGGATTTGCTGGGGACGTGGGGGTGCGTGAGAACCCTAGGAAAGGGGAGACATGGGGTGGGGAGATGGAGAGCAGGGGTAGATGGGGCTGAGGAGGAAGGAGACGTCCCTGTTCATATTGCCTTGGAAATGTGGATCTTTGTTTCCTGGCAGCTGCAGGAAAAGCCATTTCTGCTGACTTTCACACAGGGACTGGCACTCAGGAGGTCCCTGTATCCGGGTCATTCTGACTTGTGCCCTGGGTGCTGGGGTTGCTGAAGTTCTGAGCAGCCCCAGGACACCCAAAGATCTGGGAGCAGGGGGATAGGAGCATCCTGAATCTCACTTAGGCAATGTGAGGGACAGGCACTGGCATCCCAAAGTTGTCAGGGACTCAACACCCGGGACATGTCCGGCCTTGGCTTGGGATGCAACAGGAAATAACAGCACCTTCTTCCCCCATGGGATGCGCGTCCCTTGGCTCCTGTTGAACCCCTGAGCTGGGCGCTGGAGGCAAGAGGGGTCTGGAAGGACACACTGGGAATAGGTGCCATGCAGGGGTGGCATTTCTCCACCCAGCAGGATCAGTGGCATGGCTGTGCAGGGCAGAACCACCCCCAGTCACCACCTCTGCAGCCCCAAACCCTGAGGAGGGGTTCTGCTGCTGGAGCTGTGCACAGGAGTCTCCATGCAAGGCCTGTCCCCAGCGCTGGCTCGTCCCCAGGAGCTGCGTGAGCCCGGGGGGGCTGGTTCCCCCTGTACCCCTCGCTGCCTGCCGGGCCCCGTGGTTCCTCCTTGCCGGGGAGCCGTGTGCGAGTGCATGACCCGGGCTGGGAGTGCTGAGATCAGTAAGCGAGAGCTGGGCCGCGCTCGCTGCCTCCATGTGACTGCAGCTTCCGTTGGCTCCTTCCGCAAAGGCTAAATTGGTGCTCGGAGAGAGGGTGGGTGACACACGGACCCCACGGGGGGCACACGGACCCTGTGGGTGACACACGGACCCCACGGGCAGCACACGGACCCCACCGGGGGCACACGGACCCCGTGGGTGNACACGGACCCCGTGGGGGACACACGGACCCCACGGGGGGCACACGGACCCCACGGGGGGCACACGGACCCCGTGGGGGACACACGGACCCCACGGGAGGCACACGGACCCCCACGGGCGGCACACGGACCCCCACAGGGGGCACACGGACCCCACGGGAGGCACACGGACCCCACGGGGGGCACACGGACCCCGTGGGTGGCACACGGACCCCACGGGTGGCACACGGACCCCACAGGAGGCACACGGACCCCACGGGCGGCACACGGACCCCGTGGGTGACACACGGACCCCACGGGGGGCACACGGACCCCACGGGAGGCACACGGACCCTGCGGGTGACACACGGACCCTGCAGGTCACCCCGACCTCTGGCCCCAGGACCCCACTGAGCGCAGCTGAGGGGCCGCAGGATGGACCGTGCCAAAGCCCAGGCGGTGAGTGCCCGACACCTGTGCCGAGGGGAAACACCGCAGGGGTTCCCTGCGCCAGCCTGGGGATCTGTGGTGGCTGCGGGCCACTGATGCCCACGCTCGAAGAGCCGTGGCTGCGTGGGCCGGTGCCGGGGCTGGCGTGAAGCATGGGGAACACCCCGGGAGCTCCCAGAGCTCTTGCATGTGGGCTCTGGTGTAGGGCTGCGGGCGAGGGTTTCCTGCCAGGCCTGCTGCCTCCACTCCTGGCTGGGCAGGTGCCATCCCAGCAGCTCCAGGGAGCACTGGGAGGATGGAGATGCTTCTGGTGTTGGAAGAAGCCAAGAAAGGCTGAGCTGGGTGAAGGAAAGTGAGAGTTTCTGGAGAGGGGTTCAGGAGCCAGAGCCAAAACTGGAGTTCTTTGGGTGCAGTGAGGACACAGCAGGGTCTCTCCTGCCACTGTGCCTGGATATGAGGTGCTGCTGGACTCCAAGGACTTGAGAGGGCAAAAGGTGCTGTGTCTCAGCTGCAGCCTGGGGAAGGGGGACTACCTCTCCATCCCCCCACAGTAATAAATCCCACTTTGATAAGGCACCAGCTCAACACTTTGGCCATCCTAAGGAAGGAGACAGCCCAGGACATGCCCTCCTCCCTCTGTGCTGCGAGGCTCTGGCTACCTGGGCTGCCCAAAATAACTCTGTTTCTCCTTCACGCAGTGGCGGTTGTGAAAGTGCTGTGTGCCAAACGCTCACCGAGCCCTCGCTGCTCATTTGCCTGAGCTTCAGCTTTTCCCCAGATGCAAATGCCGTCAGCTCCGGTCCCACCAGGTCAGTAACGGGGCAGCTCCTGCTGGAGAGCCTCTGCTTCCCTGGGAGGGCCCCTGGCAGGGATGGGCACTGGGGGACTTGGTGGGGGCTGGGTTGGTGTCCCCTGGGGGAGTGTTTGGTGCCAAGAGGGGGCACAGGAGCCCTGCTGGGGGGAGGCCCCGCTCAAAGGATGCAGCTCAGTGGCCTTCACGAGCAGCCGTGCAGCAGCGACGGTGCCTTCCCCCTGTGCGCTGCCCCGGGTGGGACTGAGCTGCCACCCCTGTCCCTGCTCTTCCCCTGCCCTCCAGGCTCAAACTGGGGGAGTCCCACGAGGGCTGCTGCTGGGGTGGGTGGGCTCGGTGCCAAGGCTCTTTGTCCCTTCTCCATGGACAGCTCATGGTGGCCCAGATCTTTCAGGGTGAACAGTTTGCAGCTTCTGACCTCCTCACCTCTGCCTCCCTCTCCACAGGAGTGCCGCCACTGCGATGGAGGCCCCGCTCCCTGGTCTCTCCCTGCTTCTTCTCCTCCTGGCAGTGGGATGGGGAAGAGGGATGGACGCAGCCTGGGCACCATCTCCTGGGGGCTGTGAGCTCGTAAGTTCTCTCTTGTGAACCCTCACCCCTCTGAGTGCTTGGTCCTGCCTGGCAAAGCCCAGGCAGCTCAGCATCTCCAGACCTTCTCCATCCTAGCTACTGGCTTGGAGAGGACTGGTGTGCCAAGGCTATAACCAAAGAGCCACCTCCTCCCCCCTTACTCTGCTCCCCAGACTTCTCCCTCTTCATCTCCTGCCTCCGCCGGTGGTGTTACATATTCTCCTCTTCCTTCAGGTGCAGAGCATCATGGACTGCACTGGGAGATGGCTGAGTTCCATCCCAGGAAACCTTCGAGGCGATACCGAGGAGCTGTTTCTTGATGACAACACTATCCAGGTCCTGGGCAATGCCTCTCTGCTCCTGTACCCCCAGCTCTGGCATCTCAGCTTGACCCGGAACCGGCTGGAGCTCATTGAGCCCGGTGCCTTCCTCAGCAGCCAAGGCCTGGAGGTGCTCTCCTTGACAGACAACCTGCTCTTCACCAACTACTCACAGACAGCAGCTGCTCTTTCTGCTCTGCCCGCCTTGAGGACGCTGGATCTGGCTGGAAACCAGCTCACCGAGGATATGGTGTCGGTTTTAGTCTCAAACCTCTCTTGCTTGGAGTCCCTGTCTGTGGCCAGGAACATCATCATGAGGCTGGACTCGTCCGTCTTCACAAACCTGACACAGCTGCTGGAGCTGAACCTGGAGAAGAACTACATCTTTGAGATTGACAATGCTTTCGAAGGGCTGCAGAGGCTGCAGAGGCTCAACATAGCTTACAACTACCTCCCATGTCTGGTGGGGTTTGGCCTGACCCAGCTCAGGGTGCTCAACGTCAGCAATAACATCATCGAGTGGTTTCTGACCCTGGAAAGTGATGACCTCTTTGAGCTGGAGGTGCTGGACCTGTCCCACAACCGCCTCCTGTTCTTCCCTGTGCTGCCCCGGCAGAGCAAGCTGCACTCCTTGCTGCTGCAGGACAACAGGATGAGCTTCTACCAGCGCCTCCCCAACGGCACCTCCCTGGCCAACGTCACCGTGCAGTTCCTCATCATCGATGGCAACTCCACCAACACCACGACGGTCAGGCTCTGGGATGACCTCTGCCACAGCAACCTCTCCTCCCTGCGCCTCCTGGACATGAGCCAGAACGAGGTCTGGGGCCTGCCAGACGATTTCCTGGCCCAGATGCCGTCCCTGACCCACCTGAAGCTCAACCAGAACTGCCTGGAGGCATTTCACCTGTCGGAGGAGGACCCCCTGGACATGCTGACAGAGCTGGACCTCAGCCAGAACCAGCTGGTGGAGCTGGGGGTGAAAGTGGGTGCTGGGGACATCCTGCCCAGCCTGCAGCTCTTCAACCTCAGCACCAACAGGCTGCAGGCACTTCCTCCTGGGATTTTCACCCGCACCAGGAAGATCACTACCCTGGACCTCAGCCGCAACCGGGTTGACCTCTGTCCCCAGCCAGGTGAGGCCGAGAGTCCCCCCTGCGTGGACATCAGGGGTGTGGAGACCTTGACCCATCTCTCCTTGGCCGGCTGTGGTCTGCAGGGGCTGGGCAGCCGCCCCTTCCAGGGGACATCGCTGATGCATCTGGACCTCTCTGACAACTGCCAGGTACTGTCAGGGGACCAGGGGTGGCTGCAGGACCTCGTCCTGACACTGCAGGTGCTGTCTCTGAGGAACACCAGCCTCTCTTCCACCGCCGTGGACTTCTCTGCCCTGACCAGCCTGGTGCGCTTGGACCTCTCGGGGAATTCCTTGGCCGCGTTCCCCAGCTCGCTGGGCACGCTGAGGCTGCGCAGCCTGGACCTGCGGGACAACTGCCTCCCGGCGCTGCCGCCGGACGTGGCGCGGGTGCCGCTGGGGAGGAGCCTGCGGGAGCTCTACCTCAGCCGAAACCCCTACAACTGCTGCACGCTGGGCTGGTGGGACGCCCTGCAGCAGGCGGAGGGGCTGCGCGTCCCCGACGGGCGGGAGGTGACCTGCAGCCACGGCTCCCGCGCGCTGAGCCCCGGCGCACTGCCCGAGCCCGTCCTGCAGAGCTGCCGCTGGCAGACGGCCGACCTGGCGCTGCTCTACCTGGTGCTGGCTCTGCCCACCTGCCTCACGCTCCTGGTGGCCTTCGTTGTTGTCTTCCTCATGCTCAAGGAGAAACTGCTGCAAATGGTGAAAAGCCGGTGTGGGGTGTCCAGCCCTTACTGATGCTGAGGAGGAGGAAGGGCTCAGGAATGGTCAATACGAGCGGGTGGTCAGGATTACAGGTGATAACCCCTCCGAGGTGGTCACGATGGAAACCTGATGCATGCAGGACAGGAGGTGCTGGGAGAGCTGCCATTCCTTTCCTAATGGTACCCAAAGGGTGTGTGCTGTGTCTGGTGATGGAGCGCTGGGAATCCTCAAGGAACACATCTTCAGCAGAAACCTTCAGCTGGTGTTGGTGAGAGCTGAGTGGACACAACATCAAACATTCCTTGCCTGAAAGGACAGGCTGCCCAGAAAATCTGTGGCTGCCCCATCCCTGGAAGTGTTCAAGGCCAAGTTGGAGTGGGCTTGGAGCAATCTGGTCTAGAGAAAGGTGTCCCTGCCCATGGCAGGGGTTGTAACCAGATGGGTTTTTAAGGTCCTTTCCAACCCAGACCATTCTGGGATTCTGTGACTGTTTTCTCCAGCGCTGCTTTTTCCCCCCTTCAGGCAGTTCCTTTTATTTATTCCCACCTGTAGCCAACTCAAAATGTCCTCCAGATCTCCAACCAGCCTCCACAAAGTGCCCCGGGCTGGAGAAACATCACCTGGGCGCTGTGGAGAAGGGTCTCTGTAGCCACAGCTTTCCACACTGCTCTTGCCAGCACTGCCAAACTCGCAGGCAGCCCTGGTCGTGCACCATGTGTGCGTGCTGATAAGACAGGTGTTGTCAGCAGGGCTGAAAGACACATTTTGGGGTGTTGTTTCTTCACTAAGTCACAGCCTGGGTTAGAAAAGTCCATTAAAAACAGCCCAAGTTGCAACAACGTGAAATATTGATTGAAAAGCAGGAGAGTAAATAATATCCCTCGGTGGTATTTTATCATGGATTTATATTCCTCCAGTGACTGCTGGATTAAACATACAAAGGAAACAAGAGAAATCCTTCCTCCTTGTTGTGCAAGCCCCGCTCCCGCGGGCGGTCGCTCCAGCAGTGCCCGGGGGTTTCCTCCACCCAGCTCCGCTCACAGCACGCTCTGGCTCTCCCAGAGCAGCAAGCACCACCTGGGGAAGTGCTGCTCTGCTCCTCGGGGGTCACTGAGGGGAAAGGAGAAGTGATGGTGGTTTGTGCTAACTCAAAAGCCCTGCTGAGGACTGGAGTGGCTTTATTCCCGTGGCACTGTTGGGATTTTTCCAGTGAAACATGCACATAGGGAAGTGTGCAGCAATGTTGGAGTGGGAATTCTGGGGGCTTGTCCTTGCCTGGGTGTGGGCGGGCTCAGTCAGTGATGTGGGGTGTGCTGGGGGCTCAAGCCCAGATTGGAGCTGTCCTGGGAGGTGATGGAAGGAGATGCCCGAGGCTGGCGTGGGGCTGGGAGAATGCTGGGGATGGTGCACACCCAAGGCTGGCAGCAGGGCAAACCCCTCCCAGGCACAGGTGTGGGACTGGGGTCATGGGGGAGCCTGGTGTGGGTGGTGGCTGTGCAAGGCTGGGAAATGGTGTGGGTCAGACCCTGCTAGACCAGCCAGCAGCTCCACTGGGGCTGAGTGCAGTAAAGGCTCTGGAAACGCAGCTGTGAGATCTGGCTCGGAAATGGCCGTTTTCTGCCCCAATTTTAGACTGAAAGAGCCAAAACCAAACCAGGCCCCAACTGGGGAATCCCTCAGCTCCTTTCAGCCCTTCTTTTGCCCGTAAGCTGCACCCCGGGGGACAGCAGTGACCTATAAATACATCCCTGCGCTGTCCCCCGGCTGCATTCCGGTGTCTCCACGGTGCCCTGGGAGCTCCCCTCTCCCTGGTGCTAGGGCTGGGCTCGGAGGGGGATGTGTGTCCTTCCCTTCCATCCGGTGTGGGGTGCAGGGTGCAGCCATGGGAGAACACGTAGGGAGGAACCCGGGCACCTGGCACTGCCCAGGGCATGGATAAAAAGGGGGTGTTCTTAATTGTATGGAGCTGATGGGGATACTCAACATCCCCTCATCATGGTGCCTGGAAAGCCGTGGCTCGCCTGGAGCTGTGATGTGCACGGGATGTTGGGGCAACAAGAGGAGATTTTGCTTTCTGAGTGGTGGGTGCCCTTACAAAGCTGCTCTCACCATCTTTGCAAGGCCATGGTGATCAGAGAAGGTCCTTGTTGACTGGAGAACCCAAGGGTCCCACCCAGCTTCAGTGACGGCCAAAAGGCCATCCCAGAGAGCAACAGGGCAGTCACCTTCACGTTGGGAAAACTATGGGATGAATGTTTTTTGTTTGGAGCACAATTCTAGAGAAAGAGGGTGGCTGGAAGAAGTCAGCATGGACTGCTGAGGCTAAGTCATGCCTGCCCAGCCTGCTTTCCTCTCAGGATGAAATGGATGGATCTGTAGGCAAGGGGAGAGTGGTGGATTCCATCTGCCTCAGCAAGGCTTTGGACACAGTGTCCCACAGCGTTCTTCATCCAAGTGCAGATGTCACTGTCTGGATGGGGGGGCAGCCAGGCAGGTCAGGATCAGTGGGAGTGAAGGGCAGAGCGCTGTGCTTGGTAGGATGTGCTCTACCAGGAGGCTGCTGAGGGGACTGTTTTGGGATCTGTCCCGTTTCATGTCTTTATGCATGATCTAAAGGTGGCTGTGAAGCGCCTTCCTGTCAAGTTCACAGAGGATCCCAAACTGGGAAGACCAGTAGGGCTCCATGCTGAAGGTCTGGGGTGGGCTGGAGGAACGGGCCAGCACGAACCTCATGACCCAGGCACTCGTTTGGCCTCACGTAGCCCTCACTGGAGAGAAGGCCATGCCCAGGGCTGGGCACAGGCCACATCCTTTGAGCCTGGCCAGGATGAAGCTGGGGGCAGGCTGGGAGTGGAGGAGAGGTTCCCAGGGACCCTCTCCCTCCCAAGTGGGAGATCCTTCTGTGTTGTTATGTTGCAATTGTTGAGGCAAGGCCTGTGGCAGACCCCTGCACGCCCTTTCTGGTCCTGGGAGAGCTGAGTCAGCCTTTACATTTTTTTAATTTTGGCAAGTGAGGCCTCAGCTTCCATTTCTCTCCTGACTGCAGACTCCCTTGGCCAAGCATGAGCTCCCTTGTCCTCTCTGGTGATGGCAAAGCCCTGTGGTTTAACTGGCACTTGTTCCATGCTTTTCACAGCAGAGACTCTCGTTTTGGGGTGTAGGAGGAAAGCTCTTCCAGCTGCTCCTCCAGCTACTCCTCTTTGTTATGTCAGGCAGCAGTTTATTGAGGCCCCTCAATTTGTGATGAAGACCCATCTCCCCCACAGCCCTCACAGCTGCCTGGGTTCAGAAAGCCAAAACCCAGGAAGCTTTTGGAGTTGTAAAATTTCCCAAAGAATCCTAATCTTAGTCCTCCAGTTCTTACATGAGAGCAGGACTGATCCAGTACAGAACAGCCGAGGCAGACAGATGGATTAAAACCTTCAGTGGGATGAGTTTGTCTTACTCTAGAACCACCCCCAGCCTTTGACCTCCTACCACTCTGGTTTTCCCAGATACTTTAAGCACATTCTCCCAGAACTGAGCACTTATGAGGAAGCATCATCCAGGAGTGTAAGGATCCAACCATCCCATTGCAGCAGTTTGAAATCACTGTGTTTTCAAAAGTACTTTCAAGACTAATTCATTTTCAAGATATTCCTTTTCTTACATGTAAGGATTTATTTTTGTGTAACCTAAAACTGGAGATTTTAGCATTACTAGGGAAATGTGAGAGTAATATTCTCAATGCAGAGTTGATTTATCCAGAATGACTGATACATATTTAACTTCCCAGCAGGCAATAATAATCACCCTATTTGTACAGTACAGCTTTAACAGTGTCTTCAGGACATGAATATTTAACGCTTCATTTTCAGCCAAAGCTGACTGAAATGTAAAAAAATTGAAAGATTAAATAATTTAAAATTCTTTTATGTAGGAAAAGACTAAAACCACCCAACAATTTCAGCTGCTCAGTTTCCATTTAATCAAGTCTGGCTTCTTAAACAAAGCTTATTTAAGCCTAGGATTGCTGTGGCACCTCGGGTTCTCCTGAGGGGCAGAGCGTGTATGATGACATGACAATGATGACATTGTTCTCTCTGCTGGGATGCTGAGATTTGTCTCTGAACTGCCCATCCAGAACATCTTTGTCTGGAATCAGATTTCTTCACCTGACTCAATGTCCCAACCACAGGACTCCAGCTGCTCATCCTGCGGGAACTCCACCTCAACGTTGTAAACAAAGTCGGGGTCGTCCTTCTTCTTCCTGTTCTTTTCAAAGAGCTCATCCATGATGCTCTTCCTTTTGGCTAGTTCCTTGTCATCCAGTTTGTTCATATCCTCCTCTGGGTCAATGGTCTCTTCCTGCTGAAACTTTTGCAAGCTCTCAGCCAGGCTCTGTCCTTTCAAATGACCTCTCAGCAAACTGTAGAGCTTCTGCAGCTGACGCAGCGAGACCCCTTCCAGGTAGGCCTTGTGCCGAGGGTTGTTCTTCAGCTCCTCGGCAGCCCTGCTGCAGTCTGGGGAGAGCCAACACAGGCACCTGCAGCTGCAACAAACCTCTTCCCACAGACACATCTTCTCCCAACCCCTCCCCAGGGGTCTCAGAGAGCCATTGCTCAGGTTGGGATGTAGCCTTGGGCTCCTCGGGGAGACAACGTTACCCCAAAACAGCCCCTCCCTGCCCGCTGCTAGGAGGCTGCTCAGGGTACTCGGTGGTTCCTAACAATGCTGCTCCCAATGAGCTCCTCTCCATGGCTCTGGGGGGGACCAGACAGGAATGAATGCACCTCACCTGAGAACATGGAGAAATTCCTGATGGGCATGATGCGCTTGTGAGTCTTATCCTGGCTGTTGTCTTTGTAGATGAGGATGATGGATGGGGGCTGGAAGCAGATCCCGCACTTCTGCGCACTGAAAGTCATCTTGGCGCCAGCTGTGGCTCCATCAGAGTCCTCAATGATGGCAATGCTCTCTGGAAAACCTGGAAAAAGGAAAACAAGTGGGAGAGTCTCCTAGTGCTGGTCTTTTTGTCAGGAGTAGGATTCAGCAAAATCACAGAATCCCAGAGTGGTTTGGGTCAGAATGGACCTTAAAGGCCAGGGAAATGAATTATGAAATTAAATTAGAGGGGATGTAAAAATCCGAATCTGCTGCAGATCCTGTTTCCCAGCTCAGTGGACAGCACTGAGTGCAGGTGTAACTTTTATTTTGGTTTTAAACAAGTGAAAATATGTCAAACGTGAAGGTGATCTCCAACTGCCCTACAGACTGTAGTACAGCAAAGTAACATATTTTACCCAAAAAATCAATGTATTTCACCAAATCAAGAAAAATCACATTAACATTCCGAAGCTCCTTTGAGGCAGAATTGGAAACACTTCCTCCTTTGTAAAAAATCACACAGGAAAGAGTTCAAACTTGGAGTAGCGTCCTTAATAGTGAAAATTTCCAAGGCCGGGTTGGACGGGGCTTGGAGGAATGTGGTGTAGTGGAAGGTGTCCCTGCTCATGGCAGGGGGGGGAACGAGAGGAGCTTTCAGGTCCCTCCAACCCAAACCATTCCAGGCTTCTAGGAAGATGAGAAATAAAACGTGAGCAGCTCTTTGGATCTGCGGGAAAGAGCATTTGGCTCTCCTGGTAAGCCGGGCTGAGCCCTTCGCTGCCGGAGTGACGGGCGGCTTCCAGCGGCTCGGCAGCACAGCCCGGTTGTTTTATGGCCGTGCCAGCGCCCCACCGGGGCCGTTCAGAGCCGCTTTCCGCCGCACCAGAGGCCCGGGGGGGCGAGGCCGAGGCCCGAACTCACAGCACGAAGGGCAGCGGGGCAGGCCCGGGTTGGTCCCTCCTGGCCCTCCCAGAACGGGCCAGGCTGGAAGGGACCACAGTGGTCACCTGGTGCCACCTCCCTGCTCCAGCAGGGCCATCCCAGAGCACAGGGATTGGAATATCTCCAGTGAGGGAGACTCCACACCCTCTCTGGGATCTGTTCAGGGCTTGGCACTGCCCAGGAAAGTTCTTCCTCATGTCCAGGTGGAATTTCCTGGGCTG
>VZTH01001824.1:116413-180804 GCA_013397815.1 Aleadryas rufinucha
GGCAGCGGGGCCAAACCCCGGTAACCGCGGGGCAGCGGGGCCAAACCCCGGTAACCGCGGGGCAGCGGGGCCAAACCCCGGTAACCGCGGGGCAGCGCGGCTTTCCTGGCCCCCGTTACGAGGCACCGCGGGCAAGCCGCGCTCCGGGCCCCGCGGGCTGTCAGAGCCCCGCTGGCCCCGGCTGTTCGCGGGCCCACGTCTTTCCACCCCTCTGAAAAGCCGCTGCTCCCCGGGCCCCGCACTCGCCTGGCTTTTACAGCTCCCTGTGTTTCTGCCTTGTTTCTGTGGCTGCTTTTTGTGTTTATCCCGTCAAAGCCAAGCAGGGTGGGTTAGAATCACAGAAATGCGGGTGTTGGAAGGGACCTTAAATCCCATCCCTTCCCACCCCCTGCCATGGGCAGGGACCCCTTCCACTATCCCAGGGTGCTCCAAGCCCCTCCAACCTGGCCTTGGACACTTCCAGGGATCCAGGGGCAGCCACAGCTTCTCTGGGCAACCTGTGCCAGCGCCTCACCTCCCTCAGAGAGAACAATTTCTTGCTGATATCTGATCTAAATGTGCTCTGAGTAGATTAATGACAGTGGGGAGCGAGGAGAGTAAAGTTGGATTTAGCCTGGTCCATGTGGCAACTGCCCAAAGGCTGATTTGGGAGCAGAGAGTTCATCAGCTGCTTTCGAGGAGCAAGGCTGTGCTTTGCTGTAGCCAAAATAAACCAGTTCACGAGCTGCCCTACGGCCAGCGATGTCTGGATATGTAATATAAACATTGCTTTGGAGGTCCTGCAGTAATAGCAATATTAGGTGCAATTCAAACATGGTATATTGTGGAGTTTTTATAATTTCTGTCTTTTCCTGGTTTTGCCTTTTTTTGGTGTGTTTTTTTAGACTTCAAAAAGCAGGGCCCACTCTAGAGAGTCTGGGATTTGCTTTGCAGTTGGAGTGTCCTCATAGTGTGAGTCCTGGGGTGGTATCTCCTTAAAAAACCAGGGATGAGCTACTTTGTGCTTCAGTTCCTTCCTTTTAGAGGCCCAGGTAATTAAACTTACAGGGCTGTTGTGGAAGCAGGTTAAAGCATATGTTACCAGGGAACTGGGTCATCACCACAGACTGAAATAAAATAGAAGGAAAGTAGAAATACAAAAATGCAAAATCGTTATTTTATGAGTTTCTGAGTAGAATCTTTGAGATAGTAGGAGCACTTTAAACAAAATGCTCTGGGTAATGTATTTTAGAGGCAGGAAAAACCTCACTCTGAAGTTCACTGGTTGGATGTTGCAGTTCTGGAGGCCGGAACAGAAATGCTTGAGGGAGAGTGACTTGGATTTTCTGTGCTAAGTTGCATCTGGAATTTGGCTCATCTTTGTACAGATGTGGTTGTTGAAACAAAAATATCAGGCTGTTAACTGTGGAATATTGGCTCTGTCTGTGTATTTTGCACTTTTTATCACCATGCAGCCTATTCAGTGCATCTGGGGCTTGTGCTCTGCTGGGCAGCCACTTGGTCATAGGATGATTTAGTGGGATGAAATTTGTGCTGGGGTACAGCTTGGACCTTTGGCCAACAGTGGGAGTTTATTCCTGGAGGCACCTGCTCGTGCTCCCTCTCTGGGCTGGATGCTGGGGTAGGTGGATGGATGCTTCAGTCACGTAAGGCAGCTCCAACCTTGGCCATATTTTAAATTAATACCCCTTTAAAATCCCAAGTGTGCTTGTGTTGTTGGTCAACATTTTGGTTGTGTTTAAAGGGGGAAATTATTCAAGCACCTTTGGTTTCGAAATAACTTCAGAATTAAGGGTATTTGTTGATGCTGCAGGTTTTGTTCTGCTGTAGGGATCCCAGTCTAGGTGTGTGTGTTTTTAATAAGATACTTCTGCTTCAGAGCCCTCGCGTCTGTCTTGGGTTGGCTTTGTTTGGGTTTTCCCCCCTTTTATCTGTTTTCTGCATGAGGAGGTTTCTGGGCTCTGAGGTTTGTGCCAGTATTTTCTCGTTCCTCACAACACACACAGTTACTGACGTGTCTGTGAAGCAGCTCTTTGTTCTGCAAACAACCCCGAGTCACAGAGGCTGCTCCGGATGGCCCGGCCCAGGGACAGCACCAGCAGAGCTCCAAGTCCTGGCTCACACACCGGGACACGGCTGTCGAAGGGAGCTGAGTCTCCAAGGCATGCATGGGGAGATGGAAGCAGAGGCCTGGTGATGGGGAGAGCAAGGGGAAGGAGGGGACGTGAGCAGCCAGGCACCATGGATTGCATTCATCCTGCTGGCAGCTGGGAAAAGGCCAAAGTAAGGTGGTTGTGGAGCTTTCCCTTCTTTTCCTGGAAACGTGATCAAAGCAAGGGCACTCCTTTGGGCTCGGATTGATTCAGCACGCCTGTACCATGCCCCATTTTCAGTTTCCATGCAGGCACCTCCCTCCTAAATCAAAATGAAATGTGACTGTTTGGCCCTGGGCTTGGAGGGCACAGTGTCCTCTCGGAGAGGTTTTTGTACCTGTCGTGGCAGTGCCAGGGACTGAACCTTTGCAGTGCCTTGAACGTTGCCACTGCCGAGGTTGCCACTTGCCCTCCCAGAGATAACGAGTCACTGGGTGCCAGGCTGGCTCCAAGAAGAGATAAAGTCCAATAAATGCAGAGCTGGATTGGTTGTGCCTCTTGGCAAGGGCAGTTTGACCAGGAAAGCTCCATGGAGGAAGCAGCATCTCCTGCCAGCTTTCAGGAGTAGGTGGGGAAGAGAGAAGGAGTCCAGAGCACTCACCTGGGGGCAAAGGACAAGGAAGCCTTGGGCAGGGCACTGGTTCATGTTAGCAAGGAAACACTGCAGCGTTCCCTGGAGGCCTCAGGATTCTTATCGTGCTGTGCTTTCCTGTGTCTTGAGCTTGATAAGACTTCAGAAAGCTCTTATTTGCAATTAAATGCAGGTGGTAAGAGGTAGTAGATGTTTCCAGGTGAGAAGAAATCTCCTAGTGACCTACCAGGTATGACCTGCAAATGGAGCTCAGCTTTTCTGTTCAAGCCTTACTTCAGTGTTGGAGGTTTGTGAGAGCTCAGAGCGTGATTTTACCTAAAGCTGTTCAAGTTGTTTCCTTTAAAGGGAAAATACACACGTCAGTGTTTGTATTTTGACTGATGTAGTGGGCAGTGTCTGTCACCGAGAGCTGGAAATGCTGGTTTTGGTCCTAGTTCTCTACCTGAGTTGCCAGTTTTTTAAGTGGATCATTCTTAAGGTTTTCTCAGCTTCTTTCTATTTTCTCAGCTGGAAATGGGGATTAACCAGGCTTTGAAAATGTCTCACCTGGCAGGCAGGGATGTAAGTGTTAAGAAGATGACTTAAAACTGAGTTTTAGTTTTTCTGTTGAGATAAATTTTGACTAGATACACTGTGAGTTCCTAGCAGGAGTTCCTCATGCTCTCGAAAGGTGACAGTGCATTGAAATGCTCCAAAAATTGGTGAGGCAGCTTTTTTCTCTTCAAGCAAAACAAGTGGATTTTGAAATTCTCAGATGGATATATTTAATTTCTGTTTATGAATTTGAAAATGCTTTTAAAAAATCTTCATGTCAGCTGCTAATGATGTATTGGTGCTTAAAATTGTTTGAATGAATACACCTTACTGGGGAAATACAGTATTTTTAATACTCATGGAAATAGTGAGGGCTTTGTATTATTGCTAGGTAATTGTTTCCCAAAAGATCTGAGCCCAGCACTGGTGGTAGTGTAGCCCAAAGCTGAGTGATATTTGAGGCTTAGGTCAGGGCTGTTCTCTCAGCTAATTAGCAAAAGTTGTCTTACTTCTTTAAAGGAGTTATTTCAATAAGGCAGGTTTAATTATTTTTAATTCTGTAGTTTGATTTAACACAGAAGCAGCTTCAAGAAGGAGCCAACATATTGGGGCAGTGGTGAGTGTGATTTAAGTGGTGTTCAGTGTTAAGAGAGGGATTTAACATCGTGTGAATCAGAGTGAGGGCAGGTGTAGTAAGGAATGGAAATACACTGAAAAGTTTTTCCAGTTCAACTTCTACCTTTTTTTTTTCCCCCTAAAGATTTCTGCTTCCTGTTTAGGTGCTGGATGTTTAACTCAGTGTGTGCCCACTGTCAGCTTTCCCACAGCTTCTTTAATGAGTAAAATCAGAGCTATCTGATAGTGTAGGGTTTGTTTTAGAAATGGGATGTTTCCTACTCTACGTTGCATTAGTTTTTCACTTACAGTCATTTTAGAACTGCTTTAGCAAGCAGAGGTTTCTCCTGGACAAGAGCAAGAAAAAGCTGCTTCTGGAAGATGCTTTTTAAAATCACCTTTGAATATTTAACCCGTTTCCTTTTGAAAAGGTGTCCAGTAAAGTGAGAACCTGGAAGAATGACAGTATCTTTCCTTTAAGCCTGTCTCCAGCAAAAGGGATCTGGGGATTTGGGCTCCATGTAGGACCTGGCTGGGCAGATTCTTGTGGAAATAGCTCATTGGCAGGGGCTTCAACTTGTGAATTATCTGCTTCAGGGTGAAAAATAACCAGTTGTTTAGGAAGTTATGGTAATATTTGAAAGTGAGCTACTTTTAAAATTCAAACCCATTGCTTAAAAGGTAAACTTGCTGTTTTACACTTGTGTTAAATAAGCTGAGTGCTTGAGATTTTACCAGGACATTAAATCCACCTGTGGGCATTAATTTCAGCAAAAATACGTGACCATGAAGTTGTTACTCGGGGCCACCTGGGCAAGTGGCACCGGCCACAGTTGGGGTTTTGCCCTCCCCTGGCCCCAAACCAGTTGTTCCAGTTATCCCAATGTCCCTCTGTGGCATCCCTGCGTGTGGGGATCCACGTCAGGGAATTGACTGCTGGAAAAGGAATCCCTGATGTTAAACTTGGCTCGGGGATGTTGCTGAGTGATGCGACACTAATGGTTTGTAACAGCCTGGGAGTGTGTCTGGCTTTGTGCTCCTCCTGCCTTTCCCACGTGTTTGCTGAGCTTTTGGGAATGCTGCTTCAGATCAAACACAAAAATGAACGAGGTCTCACAAAGTACCGCCGTCGTTTTCTGCGGCGCAGCGAACGGGTCTCTATGTTGTTAAATGGTTTTTTGCTTTGAAACAGCCTTTTATTTTTCAATGTGTGAAATGCTCGCTGTCACTATTACAGAAATAAATTCTGTGAAGTCTGATTTGTCAGAGCTGGGGCGTTATCACCAAGTGTGAAATATTTTCTGCTTCTACCCCTGAGTGGAAAAAGGAAAGAGAAGAGTGAAGTCTGGGATTTTCAAAGCTATTTAGCAACAAGAACAGTTAATTTAATCTGATGCCAACGTGCTAAGGCTCTCTGATATCAGTGTCCAAGCTTAGGAAGTAATTCTGTGTGATAAAGAGAGCCTTGACTGCTGCAGCCAGGAAATTCAGGCAAGTACCTCCTCCTGATTTTTGGGATGAGGCTATTTCGCAGTAACCAAAGTATGTGCTGGCTGAGGACTCATTGCTTTTGTGACTGCTGCTTTTTCTTTTCAGCCCTTTTGGGATTTTATATATATCTTTTTTAGATGGAATTAGTGTTGAGATTTTGAGATGTAGATTTTTTCCCCAGGTAGCTGCTGGAAATGAAAAATAAAAATTCAGGATAGTTCAGTAGAGCTGGTTTGGGTGGTTTCTCCACAAGCAGGGCTGTGTGTTTTAATGTGTGGTTGTGATGTCTTTTGTTTTCTTATTCATTAATAATTATTGCACTGTAAAATATTTCACTTCTGAGAGGCATAATTCTCATTCTCCTTGGCTTGTTGTGTGCATGCTGGAAAGTTTTTGCAGCACAAGGAAATGTACTCATTCTTGGTAAACCTGGATGGAGTTTTGCTGTGGAAGAAGTTAAGAGTCCTGGTAAATCTATACATCCACATCAATCTGACTAGAACTTGGAGCATCTCATATAATGAAGTTTTAGCGTCTTAAAAAAAATTAGAAAGAAGGGTTAGGGAATAAACTGGAAGAATGAAGGATAAGTGAAAATACTGAGATGAAATGATTTTTAATTTGGTGTAATTTGTGGTAGCGACTTTGTTACTCCTGCAAAACAAAATCTTTACAAACACCATCAGGATTTACATAACTTTTTTTCTCATGCCCTCATTACTGCTAAGAGATACTTGTCAGACACACGGTTGGCACTGAGTTTTATCTTGTAACACTTGGGGCAGGGCTCCTCGGAGATCTTTCTTGCTCTGGGATTGAAGATCTTTGGCAGCACCTTTTTGCCTGGCTGTACTTGGATGGTGGATGCTCTTTACTTCCTCAGCACTTCCAAAGCCCATGGACCAAAGCAAAATGCCAGCTTTCTAAATTTAAACACATCTGAACAGGAGAAATCTTTGTTTTAAGGATCTTGGTCAAGATTGGAAATAGATGTGACTTTCATTCCATGCTGCTCTGATTAACAAGTGACCGTGTTTCCTGCGCTGCTGACGCAGCTTTTGCTGCCCAACCCTGAAAGGTTTTGTCAAATAACTTGTCAATAATCCTCAGTACTTGGGGTCCTTATTGTCCCTTTCTCTTGGTCATGTTTTTAATCTCCTATGTGAGATGTGGGTGCCAGCAGTGCTTCCTTCTGGTTTCTCGCTCGCTGCCTCTGCGCTCACACAGACCTGGTTGTAGATTCCCAGGATGGTTTGGGTTGGAAGGGACCTTAAAGCCCAACCAGTGCCACCCCCTGCCATGGGCAGGGACACCTTCCACTAGCCCAGGCTGCTCCCAGCCCTGTCCAACCTGGCCTTGGACACTTCCAGGGATCCAGGGGCAGCCACAGCTGGTTGACAGTGGATGATGGGCCATTTCCCAGTGAGCAGAGTGGGACAGACTGGTGGCAAGGGGCTGCTCAGACTGATACTCTGTGGGGTCTGTCTTTGCTGCCAAGTTTAATCGAGATCTTTATCTCCGTTTTACTCTATTGAAATGGCTTACTGAAATTTGCTTCCTGTTTTCTTAACAATTGAAAGGACCTGAGAAAATTTTCCTTTAGATGACAAACTCTTGGAAAGCTGACCACTTCTAAAGGTATGGCCTTCTTCCATAGTTACAATAAAATTTATGAGAGGATTTATGAGAATAATTGAGGTTTTTTTGGTTTTTTAATTAAAAAAGATATATATTAGGATTTTCATAGACACAAAAAGTCTAAGTCTTCCATGCTCATTTGTTGCAGCAAAAATGTTTTATGCCCTTGTTTCTGTGTTCACCCTTGCTGGTAGCAGCTACTGGCATTGTGAATTGAAAAGAGGAAGATTTGGAAGGCATCAAATTGTTGTGCTGGGTGATGTGAGTTGCCTGATGTGGTGGTCACAGTGTCACTGTGATGGATACCAGCTTAGTGGGAGGACTCTGTTAAGTGGGTTTTTGGAGCTGGGATGTGGCCCAGGATTTGCTTGGGCTGCTGTTTGTCTTCTTCTGGCTGAAGGAATAGATCCTTAGTGCTGCCTCCCCTCACCCTCCTGTGATGAGGGCTCACAGAGGCTGGAGGTGAAGGCAGTGCTGTGGTTTGTCTTCAGTTCTTGTGCTGATGGCACAGCACGAGCCATGTCTGATGTTTTCCCATAACTATCATCGTGCATCCCTTGCAGTGGAATTAGACCCCTCAGATAAGTGCTGTCTCTTATTTCTGTTAAAATAAATAGCTTTAATTTGGAATTGGGGTGGAGGGTGTGTGTGAGGACATCATGGACAGACACCTCCATGTCCTGGCTGAGTTTGTGTTTCGTGGGTGGCAGACATTGGTCTTGGAGGTCTGTTTAATGTGAATTCAGTCTCACCCTCACAAACATCTTCATCTGCTTTATAACTGCACAGCTGTTACTGGGGCAAGATACTAAGGTACAACTGGGTCTGACAACTGCATCCTTTTGGTGTGTCAATGCCTGAGCCTCATGAAAATGTATTTTTTGGAGCTTTACTCTTGCTCTGTCATATGTCACTGAAATCTTCTAATTCTTCCTTTAGGAATGCCATTCATGGTTTAATGAACAGGCACAGTCACCTATGCTTATGTGTTAAACTCAGAATTTGTACAACAATATAAGTAGGTTTTTTCACATCTTTTGCAGCTTTGTAAGTGCAATATTATGTTTTGTCAACTGTTTCAATATTATTTTAACTTGACAGCTTCCTTTGGAAGCTCTTCAGATTCCCAGGGTGCTGGTTATCCTGCCTGGTTGTAGTTTTCACAGGCCTTTTGTCTATTCAGTTGGTAACTGTGTTCTTCATTTTGTATTTTTATTTTTTAAGAAGTATTTCGTTCTTGAGCTGTAAAATCAATTTTTGTGGCTGTGGTGCTGCTGCATCCTATATAAACAGCCACGGATAGTGACTCCCTCAAAGTGTACTAATATTGGTGAGGTGTACTAAATCACTTTGAGAATTCAATTTGTTTAACCACTCACAACTGACATTTAAACTATTGTATTTATTGTATTTAACTATTGTATTTAAACTATTGTATTTATTTAAATATCTATGTTTAGGGTATTTTTATCATACATTTGAGTTGTGAATTGTAAGTGGTGTATGGGGTAGTCATATTAACACAAATGTTGGGGCTTTCCGTATTTTTTCCCTACTCACTGGCTCCTGTACTTGTCCTGTAGGCTTGGCAAAAATGAATTTCCACATCATCATAAGAATTACTTCTATATTTTGAATTATGATATAGTTTCATGCTTTTTTGGCTGTTTAGTATATTTTGGTTTGTAGCCTGTGCACCAGTTCTAGTTGGTTTGGATTCCTTTTTTTTTTGGCATTTTAGATGAAAGTCTGTTTATGGGCAAGAAGAGTGAGAGAGGTAGTTTTACTAGGAATGACTTAAAGAAGAATTAGCAAGTTAGTTTAAAAACTCATTCTGGCAGGCAGTATTTTAAGTGGAAATTGTTATTTCCAGTGTCCAGATGAGTGCTCTGGCTCCCTGAAAGGCATACAAGAACATTAGCCCAAATTTCAGGGAGTGTGCTGCATTAAGCTGTAAGTGAATGCGTTGCTTTTATGTATGCAAGTAATTTTAAAGTAGAAAATCTGTGAGAGCACACAAGGAAAACTCAGGCAGTGTCACAACAGGAGTACTGGAGTGTGAACTGCGGTGAGTGGTTTCCAGAGCACCTCTGCCTTGCTCATTTTCCCCTTTTTTTAAGGAAAACATTATTACAGTATTGTGTTTTTCTCTTGAGGAATCCAAGTCTGATGTTCAGAGCTGTATCTGAGTATTCAGGATAACTTGAGTTTGTGGCAGCTGTGCTTTGTGCTTTTTGTACTGTTTATTTTGGCTTGAAATAATGGGGAAGGGGTTGCCTGGGGTGCTGTGCACTGGCTGCACAGTTGGTTGTATACCTCATCTAGGTACTTCACCTCTCCTAATAGACCTAAATATGCCAGGAAAAAAATAAAATAAGGGCTTGTGTAAAATCTGTAACACTTCAAACCTCATCAGTATCATGAAGTTCTCTCTGAATGTGACAGCCCTGAAACACTCGTGCAGACGCTGTGGCAGAAGTGTGAGCAAGGTTTTGTCGCTGAGCTCTGCGAGTATTTTACCAAGATCTGATTTGATCCTGAGCTGCTGTTGGCAGGGAAATGCTGGGGTGACCCTTCCTGAGCGTGTTGCTTTCTCATTTAATTAAAAGATCCCGCTGGGAATAATGCATCCCGCTCTGGAGTCCTCAGCAGAAGAAATGTGAACCTGTTAAAATAAATCCAGAGACCATGGAGATGCTCTGAGATCTGGAGCTTCTCTGCTCTGGACACAGCCTGGGAGAGCTGGGGGTCTCCAGCCTGGAGAAGACTCCAGGGAAGACCTTCCAGTGTCTAAAAGGGGATTATAAAAGAGAGGGAGAGACTTTTTACACAGGCAGATTGCAATAGTGCAATGGGGAATGGTTTTACAATAAAAGAGGAGAGATTTAGATGGGATATTGGGAAGAAAGTCTTCCCTCTGAGGGAGGGGAGGCCCTGGCACAGGGTGCCCAGAGAAGCTGTGGCTGCCCCATCCCTGGGAGTGTCCAAGGCCAGGTTGGAAGGGGCTTGGAGCAACCTGGGACAGTGGGAGGTGTCCCTGCCCATGGCAGGGGGTGGAATGAGATGAGCTTTATGGTCCCTTGCACAAGCAGCTTTCCCAGCTGTCAGCAGTGAACTTCCTGGTGCAGAAGTGGGGTGCTGCAGCGAGCCCTGCTCCTGCAGGAATTTCCATGTTTGAAGAAGTCAGTGCAGTCTGTTGTGGCACAAATGGAATAGAACTCTTCCAGGAGAAATAGTCTCTAGTTTCTGTGTGGTGCTGCTGGAATATGCTTGGGAAATGAGCTGTGTCCACCAAAGCCATCTCTGGGGGGGATTTGTTTTTGCCATGCTCAAGTGCTTTTGGTATTCACAGCTCCTGCATTTGATTTCTTGGAGCCTTTGCTCTCTCTGGTCGAATTTGTGCCCAGTGTGGGTATGAGAAAGGAAGCATCCTGAGCTTGGGTCATGCAGGGGTTTCAGCAAACTGGTGACCCTTTCCCAGGGGCTGTGACTGTCTGGTCAGCAGCTGCACTGGTGTCCCCTGGGATTTATTTCCCCCTGGGGCATTTTGTGGCAGGTTGGCACTCCTGTAAGAAGAATCAAGGGTTTGGCCCCAGGGCTGCTCTGCCGAGATGAAGTTCCCAACATCCACTGGCTAACAGCGGTTGGAGCAAACCTTGGGCAGCCACTAGAGAGAAACAAAGAGCTCTATTCTGAGTGCCCGTGAAAAGGAGAGCTCTTCTGGAGGGAGACATTTCATCTTTCCCCTTTGTCTTTTCCCTTATTATTCCTTTTCCCCTTAGCTGACATTTGGCAGCTCTGCCAGTGTGATGAGGGAGTGCCAGATCCCTTAACCTTGGGTTCTTTCTGCTTTTGTCACCCTCACACAGGCTTCATGTTACCTCTTCTCTGTCCAGTTACCTCTAATCTGGATGGGGAAGCCATGGCCTTGTCTTACCATTGCCCAATAATATTTCTGGAGTTAAAAAAAAGGTTACAAAAGCGCTTTCATTCTGTGTTGGGGTTACTGGTGACCCTCCTGCACTTTGGCAGCAGTCTGAGGTTTTTAGAGCTCTGTTGCATGGTGAATCTCCAGGTTAAAGAGCTGGAAATGCTGTTATTAACACAGAAATGCACCAAGCTGTACAGGTGCCTCGTGCAGGGCAGCCTTTAGTCAAATAACTTTTGTTCTGGAATGTGTGGTCCCTCCCTGCCTGTAAATGTCAGCTTTAATTAAGAGAGAATCTCAACAATGAGATGCAGACTTTTTTTTTTTTTTTTTTAAATTTTCATGTAAACTTTCCCTACTTGCCCTTTTCCCTATTCTCCTTTGATGTTTAGAAAACCTCAGCTATAAAAATAAAGGCAGAAAAGTGTCTGCTAGGTGGTGAAATATGAGTAAGCACAAACACCTCGGCTCATGGATTTGCATGCGCTGCGCCTGCCGCCGGCTGCCTTGTCTGCCTTTCGTTGACTCAGGATTTTCAGGAGGCAGAACAGGGATAATTTCCTTGTTCAGCGCTGAACGGGCCGGTTCAAACACCTTGGAGCACGTGTTATCACTGTGCATCTTTGCACAATGGTTCCTTGAAGGGAAACTCTGGCTGCGGGCTGGATAAAGCGGAGCGTGGCCTGGATTCGGTGGGTAGGCGGCAACTCCCCGGCCCCGCGGCAGAGGGTGGGAATGGATCCCTTGGATCCCTCTGGATTTCATTCCTCCTCCACCACGCTCCTTAGACCTCTGTGTTCCTGCCAGGGCTGCCTCACAGCAAGGTGGGAATGCGCATCTGTGTCCATCAGCTCGTCCCTCTGCCTTGTTTCTGCGTGCTGCTGTCATCAGCTGCCTTCCAAAGTGAGTTTTCCTGCCTAACTTAGGGGAAATGGGAAATCAGGGCAGTTGGGAAGTCACTTCTGAGGCCCATCCGGTGCTCTCATCTGTGGTGTTTGAGGTGTTTCAGAGGCGATAAAGCAGAGGAGAGGTTCCTGGTGTGCTGGTGGTAAAATGGCACCACAGTTCAGAGAGCCACATTTGTTTCATGAATCAGAAGTGACGCCTCGGGTGGGCGTTGAGTGCTCTGCAGGGTTCAAGGGGCAGAGTGCAGATGAATCACAGCTTACAGGTGGCCCCACTATTCAGTGAGCCAAATATCATTAATTTGCTTAAATTTTCTATTACTAATGAGCTTTTACCAGGACTCTTGCACATCTTGGCAGTAATCTGTGCCAGCTCAGATTTTCCCTGTTTTTTTTCAGTCATGATCTTTCTCAGAAGACTGAGATCCCTTTTGATTTCAAAAATGACATTTCTGCAGCCCAGTTGCTCGTTTGCAGTGCAAGACTCTGCACATCTGCTCAGTGCCTTATGGAGTCAATAATTGCTCCAGGCTGTGATGGACTTTGGCAACGGGTTTGAAGAATACTTTCCTTTAGGAAGCCTTAGGAACCCTTTCAAATACTCCTCAGTAGGATATTTGTCTTGTGTAACTCAGTTCGTGGTAAGCACATCTATAACAGTTTTGGCTATTCCTTCTTCTGTGCTAAAGATAATTTCCTCTCTGCTTTTTTTATTCCTTCCACTTAGCTGCGATTTTTACCTTCTTTTTTCCCTCAAATCTCTTTATCACTTGGCAATTAAACAGCAGTTACTTGTGCTGTGTTTCCCTTCTATTTGTGTGACTCAGCAAAAATCGTAAGGAAATTAAGGGATTGGAAAAAGACAAATTGGAAAGAATTTAGCTGGGTATGTTCTGTGTGTCATCCAGTGTGATTTTGCCAAATCAGGCTGAGGTTCTCCTACATCCTCGTTAAGAGTGGGAATATTATGTGTTTCCTCTGCCACCTGTAGCAGTAAAGGGAAGATGATAAGGAGGGGCCTGACCTGCTTATAACTTCATGGTGCTTGCTTTGGTTGCTGTGTCCCTTTGTAAATCTTAATGACAAATTGGTTGGGCTCCAATATTTTTTATTTCCAGGGGTTTTTTCAGCTGTTCTCTCAGCTGCATCATTTGAAGGGCGAGTATCTTGCCTGATTGTGGTTGTAAATCAGGGAATCTGAGCTTGTTTGGAGTATTTTAGGTGAGTGTAGGTTCCTCTGTGCTCCCCATAAAGAAAAGCCAAATAAAAATAACTTGATTATCACAGGTGTGTGGTTTGGCATTGCCCAAATCCTCTTTTCTGAGACCCCCTAAAGCTGGGAGGAGAGGTTCCAGCACGTGCTGTGGAGGTGGGTACCTGCCTTTCCAGAGGTGGGGTGGCTCCGAGCGCCGCGTGTTGGGTTGGAGCAGCCGCCGGTGTTTGCAGTAACCGTGGGTGGAACGGATTGTCCCGCTGGCTCTTCCTGGCCACTATCACCGTTACTCGTGTCCGTGCTTTTGCACCAGTCCTCCCTTGGCAGGCAGAAGATCTGGGACTACGTTTGCCAAGTCTGCAAGAAAGCAATTCTTTGTCTGCCGCTGCTGGGTTGTTTTTTTTTTTGCACCGTTTTCTCAGTTGAAATGATGAGATAAGTATTTTCAGTCTCTGAAGGTAGTCTCATTCTGTTCCAAAAAACTCCTTTTTGGATCTGATTAAATAAATCTCGTGGATCCAAATGCTTCAAGTTGGAAAGCTAGATATCCCAAAAGACTTGTTTTGTTTTTCATGGAGAAGACAGTCTGAGATGTGCTGGTTTTGTGAATTTTTCTGCAGCAGTGAAATACTTTCAAGCTGTTGAGCTGCTGAACTAAGAGGCTGTTGGTGATGGGGCAGGAAGCTGTGGCTAGGTAGCACCATCTGAATAAAAACTTGTCAGAAAGCTGCTTTCTGCTAATCCCTGGGAGGAAGTGAGCTATAATCAGCACTAAGTGAGCTAATCACAGGAAATCTATTGCTCAACAGGAGCCTTTGAAAAAAAAAAAAAAAGGAGGGGGGCAGGGAGAAAAGAAGAATACCCATGGAGATTTTTCATTCTGCTTTTGGACTCCAAAATCTGTTTGATGTAAGAAAATCGAATATCTGATGAATACAGAGCCCTCCAATCTCCACTTAAAAACCGCACCTGTTTTCCAGAACAATGAAGCATCAAGTCTCATCTCTTCCTGTATGGTGATTTTCAGGGGTATTAAGAGGCGGTGGTGTGGGGAGGCTGTGTATAAACAAACTCCCAAACCCACTGGAGGCCTGGGGGCAATGGGAATGAGTCTCCAGGCATTTTCAGCAAGGATTTTTATATTATAAAGGCAGGAGTGGGACATGACTATCTTAACTCTGCCTTGTCACACCAATCTTTTCTTGCAGCATCACACACTAGCTCTTGTATTGTTCTTCCTGGCTCTGTGCTCTGTTTCACGTGACGTCTTCTGCCTTGGAGATTTGTTTCCCGGACATCTCCTTCGCGCTTTTCCTCTGCTCTGGCCGTGGCTGTCCCGGATGCAGTGACAAGTGTTGCCGTAAGGCCCCCGGGAAGTGGTGAAGCCGCTGCCTGGAGATGCTGCAGTGGTAGCACCACTTCTCAACCCTGGTGTCCTCTGCAGGGACTGCACCCACCAGCAGCCCTTCCTGCATTTTTTGGCCTGTTCTCTTTTCTTCAGTTCCTTCTGTCAGACCACAAACAGTTCTGCTGTGTTGCCTTCGAGCTGCCTCCGTGGCCCAAGTGTTTTGTAGTTCAGGTGTTGTCCCAAAAGTACCCTGCAGCTGTAGTAGCACGTCAAAAGCAAAGTGGTTGTGTTTCTTAATGCCTTGCTAGCCTCAAATTTGTTCTCCTTTTTGGTCAGCCCTGCCAAATGGACTGAAATGTGACATTTATGCTGCTCCTTCTGTGTTGTGCTGCTGATGGTAAATGAGCTGAGTAATTTTTACCTGCAGTGAAGAGCTGAGTTCAGTTTGCAGCTCTCTGAGGCTCCTGTCACAGATTTATTTGATGTATTTCACTGCTTCACTTCTGGCTCCTCAGAGATCAGTGGCAGTGTAAAGCACAGCATTGTGTGCCAGGAGCAGGAATTTAGGGACACATTATCAAGCAGCTCAGAGCTGGATGTGTTTTGTTTTGGTTTCTTTTTCCAAGCAGTAGTCCAACATAGTTTTGAATCACATCCCAGGCAGTGGAATACAGGTGCAGCCTAAACTGCTCAAATACATTAATTTGAACATCTTAAGAAGACAAATTCAGGTCATTGGGATATGAGAACCTTCTACACCAGCTGTGTGGTTTGACACATGGTGCCATCTTCCTACCGCTGCTCAGGGCTTTATGAGGCTCCTGTCTGTGCACTGTAATCTGGATTTAAAACTGAATCTGCTCAAATACAAGTGCTCCAGGGAAAACGTGAGTGTGCACTATAGCAGATAGCAGAATGATTGACTTCTATTTTATTTTATTTTATTTCCTTTCATCCTTTTATTCCTTTTTTCCTTTCATTTCATTTCCTTGTCTGCAAACAAGTTTGAGAGGGGAAATGTTTGTCCTTTTCTAGAAGTCAGAGGAGCTGAAGAGCAGCTTCAGCCGGGCTGGGAGTGCGTGTCAGGCTCCATCCCTGTCACGAGGGAGCCGTGCTTAGGAAGTCCTTCAGGAAGCAGCCCAGCTTTATGCTCACACAAGGGGAACTGGGGGGGACAAACAACAAAAAAGGGCAAGTCAAAGCCAAAGCATTCAGTGCTGCAGCAGTGTGTTTGTCAGCTCTCTGAAAGCACTGCCCCGTTGTCCCTTCAGCTTTTACTCACTGTCAGGGTTACGTTTCTCTGGTGTTTTCCCACCAGTGGCAGTGACAGGAACGGCTGTGCCTCTCCTGTGACCTGGCTGTGACCGTGGCTTCTCGGGCCCTTTCCATCCCCAAAAGAGGAAAGCTGGTGAGCAGCAGGATGTAGGTTGTAAAAATGAAACTCTGTGCACGTGAACGTGGTGGGCAGGTCTCTTCAGAGGCTGGCAGGGACAGGAGGTGAGGTAAGCTACCCAAGGAGCTCCCTGTGCCTGTCTTGCCTCAGCCTCTCTGGGCAAAGGTGGAAAGGTTCATGGTGCTGAGTTAACTGTTGGACTCGGTGATCTGAGAGATCATTTCCAAGCAACGTGATTTGATGGGAGAGAGGAGTTGCAGTTGTGAGGAACCTGGTTCCAGGTCTCCCAGCGTTGGTGGTGAGGGATTTAGGACACCCAGACCCTGCTGGTGAGGGATTTAGGACACCCAGACCCTGCTGGACACTCACTGCTGCCTCTGCAGAAGAGCACATTTGTTCTTTGCCTGCTCAGGATGGAGAGAGCACTTAATTTTCACTGCCCCAGTGCAGGGCAAGAAACCTTTGTCAAAAAGAGGGGACAGCAAGTGGGAGGAGGGTCATGTACTGGGGATGAGGACTGAGAATCAGAGCTCCGTGGTCACCAGCACTGGCACCTGTGAATGTGTTTTGTGGGTTCAGCAGCAGAACTGTGGGGAGAAAAGCTTTTAGCTCTTCTTGTGTCTGTTTTTTTGGGAGTGTAATGGGCTGCAGTTGTGTCCTGTGGTGGGACTGAACCTGTCTGAAATCTGTAGTTAAGTATTATTTGCAGCTTCTCCGCTTGTCTCTGTGGTTCAATCCATTGCTTTCTAGTTCTTGTATTTAGTGTGAGTAGTGATTGTGGGGGAGCTGCTGATGTGCTTGAATACATTATTATTACTGGTATTTCCTTCACTGGCAAAGATGAAAGTGAATCCCTCTTCCATGTATTACCTTTGGCATACTTCTGTGAGGCTGCTCAAACTCAGGTGAACTATTTTAGTAAATGTCTTTCAGCCAAGCTAAAAAACCCCACCATTACTTGTGTTGTCTGATTGTGTCAGAGAAATACGAACCTGACATCCCCTTTGCTGGGTTACAGACTCCTGGCAGGCACTGGAAAAAAATTCCCCATGTCTTTGCAATTCCCTGCACACGGAATGAATCAGCAGGGCAGGCACGTGGGTGACGGTGCAGGAGTGATTCCATCTGGCTGCTGTGATCTGAACAGGCTCCTTCTCCTCTTTGGGGGCTGAGAGAGCAGAAACAGAGCTTCAGGGGGTATTTGCACTTTTCTTTTAAAATTTTTTTTCCTTTTTTAAAATCCCTGCTCCAGTCTTTGCCCATAATGCCAAACCTCCGTAGCCATTTCCAAATACTTCTGACGTGGTGGAAACTTTCCTTGCACGATGAAGGCAGGATAAGGATAAAGGAGAGGGGAACTGCTCTGTTCTGAGTTAGTGCAGGAGAAAGAGAGCTATTTGGATTTGAACCTGCACAAAATGATTGATTTTTCGCTTCCGATGATGACGGAAGGATCGGAACTGTGCTTCGTCACGTGCTTGGCGTGAGTGGAGCTGTTGTCATTTATTGAAATGATGAATTCAAAGCTGCCCTGCTTTGAAATGGGCCTTTGTGCAAACTAGGTTTGAATTCAGCACTTGATTCTAGCAATGATCTTTGAAACGGCCACTCAGAAATTCTACCGTGTGTTATTAAATAAATCACAGTTTAAATTTTTCCTTAACGCTGAGGTTTTCCTAGACCACAAATTGAATGAGCTGGAAGGATTTTGGTGCTGGAGCCATCTCTGAGGTGGGAAGCTGATGCCTGAGCTCTTTCTGTCTCTCCAGTTTGCTGCACCGGCCCCACAGGTTGTTTTTCCTGCTGTGGAGCTCCTGGGCTGTACTTGGAGCGAGGTCAGGGATCTCTGTGAACACTTCGAACAGTCAGCAGCTGGTGAGAGCTGCAGCTCTGAGGGTTCTGCTCACATGCTGCTACACCAGCATCTGCTGTACACCAGTTCCTTGAAGCACCTGATTTTCTTTTGCAATAGATTTGGATTTCCATATCCTGCCTTCCAGCTTGTTACTTCACAGTCTCTTCTCTTGAGCACACGAGACACTGAGGAATAATTTGTTTTGGATCAAGACTGAGTATGTGATGAGCTGCTTCTGTCACTGAAAATGAAGGATTTTTACTAGGGTGAGAATTTTATTTTAAAATTACATCAGCAGAAGTGCAGATGGTTGGGGGTTTTTTGGTGTGGGTTTTTTATTTTTTTCTTTTAAATCTGTAGCCTGAATACCACGTGACAGTGTTGTTAATTTAGTGACTGGCCTCTCCAAGGGAGCTTGTGGGGAATTACTGTGGGTTTGGAGGGCCAAGTCTGTTCTTGTCCAGTTTCACATGCAGGTGAGTTATTTATCCTTACATCCTGCTCTTGCTCTTATCAGACAGCTCAGAAAAACTGCACAGATGGAGGAAGTAGTAGGGTTTGCTTTAGAAAAGTACAAAAAGCTGCTCATGATGTTGCTTTCTTTGCACAGTGTACCATTTTGGTATTCAAGTTATGTGATGCACTTATTTACCTGCTGTGATTTATTTAGCTGTCTGATTGCATTTGTTGCAAAGAAGGCATGTTTTGTTTTACCTGTCCATCCCCATTTGGATACGTAAGGACCCTATATCCACCTCTTCTCTGAGGTTTGATTAACAGAAGGGACAGAGATTGTTGTCCCCTGTACTACCATCACTCCAAACCCAACTTGAATATTTATCTGTATAAATGAATATACATGTATAGGAATATATACATATATATGAGTATATCAGTTTGATTTGGTGGATCTATTGCATATATACGTTTATAAGGCAAATACCTTATTTGATTTATACATCTCAGATGAGTGGCATGTACTTGCTGCAAGGTCTTGTAAGGGAAGCATTTGGAATTAAAATCCCTGTGGGTTGGCTGCTCAGCTGTGCTGTTGGCTTGCAGGATACTTCATTTTTGTCCCCCATATTACGGTGCAGGTATTGGAAAACAAGACAATCTTGCAACATCTGGAAGAGCAATCAGTAAGTGGATTTGGAAGAGTGTTGGGAATCACTGCCTGATTCACAGCTGCATCCCTGCAGCCACATTCAGGTGGCAGGTCTGGTTATAATTCCATCATCAGAGAAGGGCTCCAAGGCAGGGCTGTGTAGGGTGGGTGCTGCACAGCTTGGAGCGCTCTTCCTCCTGGCCTCCAGCTCATGGAGCAACCAGCACATGTCCAGTTTCTACTGCACTGCCAGAACATTGTGCTGCTTGTGCCTCTGATGGTATTTTACAGAAATTATGTTCTTTCATGGGTATTTATGGGGATAATTAATGTTAATCTCCCTTGAACTTCATGTCTTAAACAAGAGTGCTGCTCCAGTCCAGGCTGCTGGCCTGACTTGCATCCCTCTCTTGGGGTTTGGCAGCATTCAGCCACCTTGGGAAATGCCAGGGAATGACAGCCCACGTTGTTTTTAGTTCTGCTGCTGGGCAGGATGCAGGTGTTGTGTTGTTGGGAGCACGATAATTGAGAGGGGATTGCTCTCCTTGTCATGGCTCTTGTGAATGATGCTGATAACGTGAGACATGCCTTGAGATGTGATGGGAAGCTGGTGGGCACCAGGAGGCCATTCATTTCCCAAACTGCTGTGACAGGAGGAGGAGGTCAACACAGATGTGTTGGCTCCTGTTCCAAAGAGGTAGCTTGTCATTTGAGTGCACAGAGGGATTGAGGGTGCATTTGTTACTGTTTGTTGTCTGTCATTGAGAGGTAGCTTCTGTACATCTTTCTTTGTGCTCTTTACTCTGTAGCAGGGAGGCTGCCTGTTTCCTGGTGATCAGAGAAAAGTCTCCAAAATACTACAAGGAGGGAGGAAATGCTAGCAGAGATCTTTTTGAATGGGGAATGTGTCACGTAGATGTTTTGTTGTGCTGTGGTTGTAGCTCTAGCAGCTGTTTGTCCATGTTTTCGCTTGTGTTTTTGTTGAGGATTCAAAGAGGATTGGGGTGGTACTATATGTTATTTTCTGCAAGTGGAGAAAGTTTGGCACCAAGTGGGGAAGCAACATAAGTCTCATTCAGAAGTGGAGTGCATCCTGTGGATCTCAGTGCTGTGCTCTTTAATGTAGGCTGTGTGATTTGGGTAGAGATGTTCTGACTGTGACTTAATGTGGATGCTGTGCTGAATTATGGCTTACAAACATAAGATGTTCCTTTGTCCCCAAGATCTCATCTGATAAATGACAAGAAGGAAAGCATCTAAGGCTTTTAAAGCTGTTTGGTACTAGAGCATGAAGCTTTTTGGACTAGAGCTACCCCGAAAGGATGTTGTTCTTAGGCCCTTTGTGTGAACAGACAACCAGATCTGGGAATTGTTCATTTGGTCTGGATTACTTTTATCACTGGAAATGTTTGTCGCTCCATCCCACAAATGCTGCTGCTGGCACAAATGAATGGGTGGCCCAGAAGTGGGAATGAGGAAGGGATTTGCTTCCTCTGGTGGAGGCGTCAGTGTCTGCGTTCCTCAGAGTGGAATTCATGCCTCCTTCCCCTCTGCCAGCAGAAGGAATGGCACGTTCATGTATTCCGTGCTCTTTCCCTGTGTTCAAATCCCATTTCTCTTCCAGGGCTTCCCCTAGCTATTGAGAACCATGTCTGACAACGGAGAACTGGAAGACAAGCCCCCCGCGCCTCCCGTCCGGATGAGCAGCGCTATCTTCAGTGCCGGGGGCAAAGATCAGCTGGCCACCAACCACAGCTTGAAACCCCTGCCCTCTGTCCCAGAAGAGAGGAAACCCAGGCATAAAATCATCTCCATATTCTATAGCAATGAAAAAGGTAAGATGCCTCCATTTTTTCCACCTGTATTCCTTTACTCTCCTTGTAAGTTCTGGTGGTGCTTTAGATGTCAGAGTCCAGCCTGTCCAAGTGTAGGGGATTGGAAAACCACTCCCTATTTGCTGCCCAGTTTGAAGTAATGCATTTCCAAACAGCCCTAATCAATGTTTGGCATTCCTCAGGGTCATGTTACTTAAATGCAGATTTCTAGTTTAAACTGGGCACCCAGCTGGTTTGAAGGTTACTTCATGTTGATGATCATTTATGTGGCACCTTGAGGAGGAAAAAAAAGTCAGTAGAGAAATAGTGGTGAAGGTGCAGTTGCATGAGGGAAAACTCGGAGAAGTTGCATCTTTTTGTCTGTGGAACTGCACTGTTAGGATTGATTAGTAGTGGAGATAAACCTGGGTTGCTGTAAAACAGATTATTTCTGAGAAAAAAATTGCTATAATGAATACTAGACTGTATTTGTGTGTTGTTTGTCCTCTTTTGTGTATGGGGAAGGCATGTACAGCAGTGGAGCCCTTCATCCTGGCTCTCTGGAATGTGTGTGTACAGCAAAATAGTGCATAGATAGAAATACCTTCTAACATGTGGGGTGGTAAAACTGCACAGGGACTTAAGCCTGACCTGAATCTGCTAAGCATTTTGTTAATCTATTAGTTAACATTGCTTTTAATATGCACCTTGGAGAAGACCCTGCTGCTCTTGATGCCTTTCTAGTTGTGCTCTTGGCTCCCCGTGCCTCGCTGCTGGTGTGCTGGGCAGGACTGGTTCAGTCATGCCGACACAGGTTTGGTTGTTTGAAGAGATTTTGCTCCCCTGGTTGATTATTCTCTTGGCTGAGTGTTTTCCCCAGGGCTGGTTTTTGCTCTCACTCAGCTGTGTGAGCAGCTCTGCAGCCTTGCCTCTCCCTGGAGATCAAACCCAGAGAGACAGGCTTCCCTCTGTTCCTGACATCTGGCTTTCTGCTCTCATCAGTAGGTGTGTGTCCCTTTTTGGAGGATGGAAGGATTGGGCCAGTGTAGCTTTTGGAGGCAGAATAGTTGTTTCACAAGGTCATTTATTGTGAAATAGCCTGTCTGTGGCTGGGCTATGGCAGTAGCAGTGGTGGTCTTTCTACTGACACGGGTGAGCCCTAAAGACTAAAGTCTGTAAGGAGAACATGAGAAGCTACTACAGGTTGGTGGCAGTTCCCCCAGAGAGGCTCCAGCCCTCTGAGGGTGCTGAATTTGGGTGCTGAAGGTGGCAGGTCTGGGTGCTGTCAGCTCAGAGCAGTGCTCTGTGTCTGGAGCAGGTTCTGACCTAGGCCTTCAATCCTGCAGAAATGGGTGTTTTACCATTATTTCGTTGTTGATCCCACAAGGGAATACCCAGAATTTGTCATGATGAGTTCTGCAAGGAAATCTCGTGGAAGGATCAATCTGTCCATCTTCAGGCAAGGAGAACAGTTTAGGAGCTGGGGTGGTACTTCTTTGTGCTGTTGCACTGGTGGTTCTTCAGAGCATTCGAGCACTTTAACAGACAGGGATATAATGAAGTAGAACACAAACCCCACGTGAAGGAAGGGTTTCCTTGCTCTGCACTAGTAACAAATGAATTATGAATGCAAGTGGGTGCAAGTACAGCTGGAGAGCTCTGTGACATTCCATGACACCTTTTTTCTCCATGAACATTTTCTCTTCTCATTTTGATGGTGGGTTTGTTCATTGCTAGAATGGGGAGGTGGTTGAAGAATTATCTAAAGTTGTACTGGCTCATCTGAAGTTGCTTTGGAGTCCTTTGACACTTATTCAGACCACTCTAGATAGTGACATGTACCAAATTCAGGGAAATCAATCTGCATATTTGTTTAGCATCTACCTTCTGATACTTAGTGTTGTGAACTAAAAACAGAAGAAAGAATTTCTGCTGAGAAAAGTACATTTTAGAGGAAATGGGTGTCAGTTTGTATTTTCTAGATGTTAAAAAGTAATTCAAGTAATGTCCTTCTGAAAAAAATCAGGCTTTCCTGCATGGCAAGATATTAGGAAAAATGGAAATTGAATTACCTAACTTAACCCACAATTTTCAGATAGTTTCTTTTTTTAAAATTTGGAAGAAACTTTTCTATTGGATGAGCTGCAGCAAGGCTAATGTAAATATCCAAAGAAGGGATTTTGGCCCTCAAGTCTGCAAAACTGGCTGTCAAATGTAAGCAGAACAGAAGTGGGCACAGTGTCTTTCTGGCACTCACACAATAGTCAGATGTTAGTTGTTTTGTTCATTAGCATGGCTGGGACGCACCCTCCCCAGAAATGCCCATTTAAATCCTTTTTTTCTTTAAATTCAGCTGCTGGGAAGCTTTACAGAAATACTAACTTCCTGCTCAGATTTAAAAAAATACATTGGAACTAGATGCAAAAGAATCTGTCAACCTGGGGTAGAAGTTTTTTCATGGGAAAAGTGTCTCCAGGCAGCACGTAAGTTAACAAATCAGTACAAAAATGTTCAGTTTTCCTTTTCAGAAAATGAAAAAATCCTTGCTATTATCCAGAAATGTTGTTTGGCTTTGTCTGCACATCTCTGTCCATATGATTTTGCAAGGTCCCTCCTGGCCAGCCTCATCTGTTCGTGGATCCTCCCTTGGGAGGTTCTTGTGCTTTGGGGGACTTGCAGATGAAGAGGTTTAGCAATTACACAGTTTCTGTCCCAAGTCTGAGCTAGTTCTGTGCTGAAATTATCATAAGGGTTTGAAGGGATTATTTAATCAGCAGTCATGGAGGGTTTTTTTCCCCCTGGTTCCATTGTTTAGGATAAATGAAGTGATAGTCATCTTCTTACTAGAGTACTTTATTGCCATGAATTTTCTTGGCTTGACTTCTGAAGTCAGAGGAACCTCTGTGTGGTTTTGGAAAGCTTTAAAGTACTCCCCTAAAACCAGAAATGTTTGTCTTTGAGCAGAAGGGATTGAAGGAGGTGCTGAGGGCATCACCCAGATCCTGCATGTCACGTGCTCAGGGCACATTTCGCTGTGGTTTCAGCTGGGGCTCAGCAACTCCAGGTGCACATCTGGAGTCAGCTGCCTGCTACCTCCAGCTGTTGGGAAACAGCTGTGTTTCTTGCCCTCTGTACGGAATTTGGCTGGTGGGAAGGGAGGGCAGCCCGAGGATGGGTTTGCCCTGGGAAGTACCGGGGCTCACATCTTACTGAGTGCCTGTGGCTTCATTTGGGGAAGAGTCTGGTTGTATTTGAGGCACCTTCTTAATCAGACAGAGCATATTTCTCCAGCTCTCCAAACCCTTCCAAAGGACCTGTGTGTCTTCCCCTCTCAGGAATAGGGGGGCTATGGACTATCCTCTGCAGGGCCAAGGATCAAAATCTGGGTCCCTTGACCAATAATAAAATGGTAAAACACCCATTTCTGCAGGATTAAAGGGCTAAGGCAGAACCTCTTCCAGACATGTTGCACTGCTCTGAGCTGACAGCACCCAGACCTGCCACCTTCAGCACCCAAATTCAGCACCCTCAGAGGGCTGGAGCCTCTCTGGGGGTGCTGCCACCAACCTGTAGCAGCTTCTCATGTTCTCCTCGCAGACTTTGCCCTTTGGGGCTCACCCACATCAGTAGAAGGACCGCCATGTGCAGTTTGAAAGCAGCACTGCCCTTCGCTGAAGGGATTCCCGCCTCAGTGCGGAGCCCGAGCCGGGGGCTGGGAGGCAGCGTGGCCTCGCCGTGGCCTTGTTCTCGGAGCTCGAGGATGTCCTGCCAGCTCATGACTCACCGGGCTTGCCTCTGGCTGGGGCTGTTTGTTTGAAGTGCTGCTCTGCTGTTCCTGTGGCCAGAGCGATGGGTTTTAGTCTCCTTGCCTTGCCTGCTCATGGGATCTGTGTATTTTTGGAAGGAGTGGGTTTATTTACCCAGCACATGCTGGAGGGCTTGAGCACCAGCTCCTGTTCGCTGCGTGTCAAGTGCTCCCAAACAGGAGCCTTCCTAAGGAATACAACTTTTTTTACAGATATATATATGTTCCCCCTTGCTTCCACATAAAACCCTGCAAGAAACAGGGCAGAAATGGTGCTTTCCTTGGTTTTCCCAGCAGCGAGTTTCCCCCGCGCTGCGACCAAGCGCCGTCAATGCAGCGTCTGACAGCCCCTTTGCTTTTTGGCTCTGCCCTGTGCAGCCATATTAAAGATATCCTGTTTATAACAGCCGTGTCTTTCCACGGCATTGTTCAGCTGGAGGCAGCCCACATGGCTTTTCGTTCGGCAGCATTGTCCTCGCTCCCCGTCCTTCCCTTCCCGCCAGCGCGAGGGGATTTCAGACGGATTCCTGGCTCTGAGCAGCACCATCTTTGCTTGCCGTGTAGTAACCAACAGGGTGCTGGTTTATCTGCTTTTTCTCTGCTGGAACATGAGGATTTTTAAGGTGAATTTAAAAGCAAAGCAGAAAAATAAAATAAAAATGTTAAACTCCCCCCCTGAGCCACCCTCTGAAAACTCCCAAAACAAACAAACAAAAATCTGAAGCCCCAGGTGTTAGAAATGTCTTATAAATTCAATTGAATGTAGGTTGGATTCTGCACTTGGTCCTTCTAATTATCTGCTCCTGCTTCTGGTACTTATTATGCTTTTCCCCCCCTTTTAATTTAAATTAGGTAATTGCTCTGAGGCTATAAACTCTTATCTTCATCACAGGAAGTCCTAGTTTGCATTAATTACCTTGAATTGAAGCAGTGAGGTAACTGAGTTTAAGTGTCTTTAGGGTGAACTTGAGGTTGAAATGAAGTTGTGTTTTCTGCTGTTCTTAATCTATATTAAAATGTCCTTTTTTGCATTGTAAACATTTAATATGTTTAGATTTCATATGCTCAACAGAGCACTCTGGTGCTCTTAACCTCTTATTTTCTTGCTGCCATAGTATAAATTATTTGAATGGAACAAGGTGTTGGTTCTTGGAATCACAGAATCCCAGCATGGTTGGGGTTGGAAGGGACCTTAAAGCCCATCCCTGCCATGGGCAGGGGCTCCTTCCACTATCCCAGGCTGCTCCAAGCCCTGTCCAACCTGGCCTTGGACACTTCCAGGGATGGGGCAGCCACAGCTTCTCTGGGCACCCTGTGCCAGGGCCTCCCCACCCTCACAGGGAAGGATTTCTTTCTAACGCTGAGGTCTTTGAATGTCTTTTTCAGGAAGCAAGAAGAAGGAAAAGGAAAGGCCAGAAATCTCCCCACCATCAGATTTTGAACACACCATCCACGTTGGCTTCGATGCTGTTACTGGAGAGTTCACTGTGAGTATTCCTGCCTTGGAGCAGCTCAGGGAACACCATGGGTCAGTGCTGCAGTGAAGGCAAGGCAGAGCTTTAGAATAAAGTGCGAGTTAGTCTTTGTTTCTCCCAAAGAACTGGTTTTCCTGTGTGTTTGTACAGCACACTGTGACCTGTTAGTGCTTCTGCAGTGCCAGTGTCACATCTGATGCTTTGTGTCACCTGGGAGAGCCCTCCCTGACAAACCCTCTCCAGTTTGCTGTCTTTAGTGGGTAGCACTGGATCTGTTGAGTGTTTTTGTGTTCCCACCTCTCACATCTGGCCCAGCACACCTGGAAGAGTTGTGTCAGCACTGTGATCTGTGTGTTCACCTTTGGCTCCCCATCCTGCTTGCTTGTGTGCTTAAGGCTGTGCATATTACTGTGTTATAGAGGGAAGAAATTTGTTTTGCTTTTTAAAAACCTTTAAAGTACAAAAAGGAAGCTTAAAATCCCATTTTTTCAGGGAATGCCAGAACAATGGGCTCGGTTGCTTCAGACCTCAAATATCACCAAGCTAGAACAGAAGAAAAACCCCCAGGCGGTACTAGATGTGCTGAAATTCTACGACTCCAAAGACACAGCAAAACAGAAATATCTGAGTTTTTCTGCTCCAGGTGAGAGCCAAGTGTGCAAGGCACTGGAGTTGGGTATCTGGAGCACAGTCTTCCTCTCTGTCAGAATGATAAATCAGATTCAAGTGTTAAAATCAAGGTGCATTTCAATGAGGCACAAATATACAAAGATAGATTTAAAACTGACTGGAAACTGGCGTTGTCCAGTTAATTTCCTGTTTTAAGTGGAGAGGGGGAGAAAGGGAACTGGATCATTCAGAATAGCAGCCAAAATGAACTTGAATGGGCTGTGTTTATCAAGCTGGGACTCTGGCACTGGGATGAACTGGTTTTGTGCTGGAGACCTTGCTCCTCACAGCTGTCTCTGAACTTGATGTCACCAGCTGGTGACATCAGCCATGCAGAATAATGTGTGACTCCTAGAAGGGGGCCTGTGCTAGGGGGCTGAGAGAGGTGCAGTTTTGCACAACAAACCCACAAACAGGTGCAGTTTTGCCTACTTTTCTTCCAAATTCTTTCTGAAAGTAGCTTAGTAATAAGGCTTTGTAATATTCTTACCCTGTGCTCTACAAAGTTCTCTTTTTATTATTTTTTTTCTGATGATTTTATGTGTTCTGCTATTTGTCCTGTTTAGAAAAAGACGGCTTTCCTTCAGGAACACCAACGGTGAGTGTGTTTACTGTTACTTGGGTATTCTGTGGTGCATCCAAGTTCAGGTCTTCTGTACTTGTTCTATCCTGAATCTTGAAGTATTAAACTGTATAAAGATTAAAAGTATAAAAAGCAGGATTTTTTTTTTTGTGGAATAAAATGATAAATTTGGGTGGTTAATGGCATATTTCACTGGAGCAACAGTATTTGGGTCTCGTAATAAAATGCAATAAGGTTAGGCTGAGTGGTTTAAGTTATTTTCTTTTGACATGAGTAAGAATTGTTTTATCTTAATGTGAAGAAAAAACATGAAGTCTTTAATATTGTGGGAGAGACAATTTGTTTATCTGTCTTTTTTTAACTTTGATGAAAATGTAGACCAATGCCAAAGGTTCAGAACCATCAACAGCTGTGGCAGATGATGATGAGGATGATGAAGAAGCTCCTCCTCCTGTGATTGCTCCACGGCCAGATCACACAAAATCGGTGAGCAGCTGTAAAAAAACTGACAGACCTGCATTTCTCAGCATTGCAGAGCTGCTGCTTTTTGGGGAAGTGTTTTATTGGGGCAATAAGCTGCTGTAAGTTTGTAGGGAAAAGTTCTGTTGTTTGAATTTGCTAACAAAATACCTCATTTCTGAATATCAGTTGGATTAGAAATCCTGTAGTTAATAGAATCATAGGATCATTTAAATTGGAAAGACCTCTCAGATCATTGAAATGTGTCGATTTCTTTGTCAGTTTGTGTTGAAGACATCCAGTTATGCTTATCCTTCAACCCAGCATGTGAGGAGGAGGCTTTTTATTCCTACATAAAACCTGTAAGCAGTTTGTGTGACTTTGCACAGCCCAGTGACACAGGTGTAATGTATTTGCTTTCCTGTATTTGGTTGGATTGCAGTGTGGTAGCCTCTCCAGGTACACTACCTAAGCCCCAACCAATGCAGATTTTAGATTTGAAAGCTTATTTCACTCACAAAGTCATCAGCACTACAGGAGCAGTGAAATGCTTGAGAAGTTGTTCATTAAGTTTTAGAGTAGCCCTCATCTACACACCTTGGTAATGGTGTCCCAGGGATCTCACTTAGTCCAGCTCCTTCTTTTGGCTGTAGGAGCTGTACATTTAGCCTCTGTGTTGCCCACTTCTTCCAGGAGTGAATTAGGTTTATTTGTCTAGGGATCTTGCTTTATAATTCCCCACTCTTGGGATTTGGACCTATAAAAGGTGAGAGATCCACAGCTGGGTATTTCTAGAGTAGCTTTGTATGTCCGTGAACAGCTCAGGAGGAAATTAAATAAAGCTCCAAGAAATTAAATCCCTTAAAAAACCCTTAAATTGTGGACAGCTGGGAAATAATTTAGAATCACATCCTTCTTTTCATGGCAATCACGAAGCTTTTTCCTTTAGATCTTTGTAGAAGTTGATCTCACTATTAAATGGTGGCTTCTGCTCTGTTAACTAGTATGGGTTATAAAGAATAAGCAGATAAAAAACGGAGAGACCCACAGTGGAATGTGCTGGCATCCATTCTGTTCAGGAGGTGCCTGGGTCTCTGTCAGAGGTCAGTCATGTTGCCAGCATGTGGATTTATGGAACTTTAATGTGTCTCAGGTCTAATTTCTGCCTCATACCTGTTACAAAACGGTGCTTGGGGGTCTTTTGTGATGGGTTTCAGCTGAAGGTGAGTGATGGCAGAGCAGGTGCTCAGGTGTCTGGTCTCCCTTACAGATTTACACCCGCTCTGTCATTGACCCCATCCCCGCCCCAGCCGGCGACACCTGCGCCGACAGCGCCTCGAAAGCGGGCGATAAGCAGAAAAAGAAAACCAAGATGTCAGATGAAGACATCATGGAGAAACTACGTAGGTGCCTTCATTGCAGATAAACACAGGCTTTAGGGCTGGGGGAGGGCTATTCCAGGTTTGCCCTCACCCTTGCTCTGCGTGCAGGGCAGTGCTTGGGTAGCTTTGTGTCCAGCAGCAGCTGAGAGCGCTGCTTTGGCTCGGGTGGTTTGTGATGCTCGGAGCCCTGTGGGGTGGAAAACAAGGATTGAACAGGTTTGGGGTTGTGTCATACATGCAGATCACAGTACCACAGCTGAACTTCAATCAAGCCATAGTAACACAAAACAGTTTCTGCTGTTGCTTGTTCCATAACCACCCTGATGATGATTTTCCACCCTGTTCATGTTCCCCTGCAGCTGTGGCTGTTGGTGCACCAGCTTTGCTACTTGAGCTGACCCACTCTTGGGTGTGTCTTGGCCAGGCCAGCCCTGCTACTGGGGGACAGTGGGATTAGATTGACTTTTTGATTGTTCTTTTTTATTTTCAGGCACTATTGTAAGCATAGGAGATCCCAAGAAAAAATACACCAGATATGAAAAAATCGGGCAGGGGTAAGTATTGACCCCAACTTTCATTCCCAATGGGCCAGTGTTAGCAGCAGGGTGCTGTTCTCTGCCTCACACCACTTACTGTGCAGGCAGAGATGTTGGCTGCATTCAGCAGTGATAAATCACAGAATCCCACCCTAGTTGGGGTGGAAAGGGACCTTAAAGCCCATCCCTTAAAGTTCTGCCCCCTGCCATGGACAGGGACACACCTTCCACTATCCCAGGTTGCTCCAAACTCCATCCAACTTGACCGTGAACACTTCCAGGGATCCAGGGGCAGCCATGGCCTCTCTGTGCAGCAAACAATAAAGTAAATAAACAGTGTAGGTGTCACACAGTGGTGGAAATTTTGAATTGAAAACTGAAACAATTTTGTGTTTGTGACTTGGCTGTTCACATGGGTGTTGTTACTCAGGGAGATGCAACATGCTGTAACGTTCTTCTTTCTCTTCACAGGGCTTCAGGTACAGTTTTCACAGCTATTGATGTGGCAACAGGGCAGGAGGTAAGATTCCTGTGTTGATTTTTTGTTTAAATGTTCTTCTGTAGGTGGCCAGAATGATTTGTCTGATTTCCTTCAGTGGCTCCCATTGCTGCTATCACCTCTCAGATCTGTTTGTCGTAGTCAGTTGTAACAGTGTGTGCCTTGTTCTACAGTAATCAGATGAGGAAAGCTAAAAATAGAGATTTGTCTTTCCAGTGAAAAGCAGAGGGAATGAGGTGTTCCAGAAGTGAGTTTGGAAAGTGGTTTATCCTCCAAGAATTGCAGGCATTGGTGTCTTGTGTTTTCAGAAATAAAATTCTGTTTAGTCTTTGCACACTTGGCTGTGTCTGTCTCTAGGGAAGCAGCTTGTCTCATGTGATGCCCTGTTGTAGTCAGAATGTCTTCTCCATATCCTGCTCTTTGCTTTTATCCCTTGGTTTCTCCAGTGAAATTGATGGCATCAGGAATACTCTGCATGTTTGTCATCCAGTGGCCATATCTTGGGAGACAACCCAGAGGGCTTCTGGGACTCGAATTTTAGGAATTATTTGTCTCTGTTTAACTTCAGATTTCCTTAATTTTCTTTTAATGCTTCTATTTAAGTTCTTTCCTAAATTTTCTTTTTCATATCCACAAGTAGCCGTTCTTTAGGTCACTGATAAGTAAATGCCCTTTCAGCAGTGACCACATTGAGCAGTCCTGCAGTAGAGCACCACATCTTGATAAAACATGAGCCTTTCATCATCTCAGTGTGTGTCTCTCTTAGTTTGCTCTCTACACACTGCAGTATTTCATGTCCTCTTACTGACTGCAGAGTGAATTTTGGGGTCCAGGGTCTTTCTTGGACCTCCTCTGCAGTTTGCCAGGCAGCTGATGGCTTGCAGCCTTCATGCAGTGCTGGAGTTTCCTCTGCTTGATGCCTGAGGATAGAGTTGGGTCTGTTCATCAGTAAGAGGAACGCTCCTCTTAGAGCTACATGGTGACAGGACAAGAGGGAGCAGACAAAAATTGCCACAAGGAAAGTTATAGACTTAGATATTAGAAATGTTTTCCCTCCCAGGCAGGATGATCAGGCATGACACAGGAGCTCAGGAGGGGTTGTGGAATATCTGCTCAGTGAGGTCTCCATTCCAAACTCCCACAAGACCCTCAGCAGCCTGCTCCACCTCCAGTCCAAGTTATTTTGTCACTCTGTGCCACAGAATGATGAGAATTTCTTCCTTTAATGTCCCTGGCAATATAATAACAATCATTTCTGCAGGATTATGTTGGTTCTTGTGTTTGGTTTTGGAGTCACGGGCAGGTTGCCTTTCAGAACTCCAAACTGCCTCCTCAGTGTTGGAGTTAACAGAGCTGGGACAATTCTTCTCCATTGTAAACTCTGTAGTACTTGTCCTTGCCAGCTTATTTCCTGGATAAGGTGGGCCTTTATCTTCCCTTTTCTCTCTGGGGTAGTTCATTGAGTTAATGGCTTTGAGAGGAATTCCTCCTGCCTCCCATCATTCCTTATACCCAAACACCAATTTGGTCAGAGGAGACAACAACAGATTGCCTCACCTTGCATTGGAAGGCTCAAATTTTCTCTCTGAGTTTGTACAGGATTCTCTTCTGCTTCAAGCCTGTTGATGTGGAATTGGGTGAATATCTTTTTATCTCCTGAATTGAATGCTCCCTTTGCTGTCTGTTCTGGCCTCTCTTACTGTTGGTGGATCCTTTCAGCTGCAGGAGGATGATGCTGGCCATGGGTGCAAGTTGTGTGCTGATCAAGCTGCATTCTTTTAGGTTGTATGCTGATAAATAAACAACTTGCCAGCCCTAAACTGTTCTAAACTCCTTCAATCCTGTTACAGGATTCCTTCTGCCTTTTCACTGCATTAAGAGTGACTGCAAGGTTTGGGTGCTGAGGTTTGAGATTGCTGTTTTATTTTGCCCTATTCAGGTGGCTATTAAACAGATCAATTTGCAGAAACAGCCCAAGAAGGAGCTGATAATTAATGAGATCTTGGTAATGAAGGAGCTAAAGAACCCCAACATAGTCAACTTCCTGGACAGGTAAATGCAGCCAGCTGGCTGATTCCTCATCCCAAGGGGTACAGGAGCTTATCCCTTACACAGACCTGCTCTTCCTCTACCTAAGGGTCTTGGAAGCACCTGAGGCTGTCTGTAGAGTGTCACCCTGATGGCACAGGGACATGCTTTTTGTTTTCTCTCTGTAGTTACCTCGTAGGGGATGAATTGTTTGTGGTGATGGAGTACCTGGCTGGAGGCTCTCTAACAGATGTGGTCACAGAGACGTGCATGGATGAAGCACAGATCGCTGCTGTCTGCAGAGAGGTGAGTGTGGAGGGGCTGCCTTGAGCAATGAAGGTGCTCTCTCTTCCCCTAATTTGTATTTTAGGTTAGCACTAATTGCCACAATTACTGCTGAAGCCATTGAGTAAAGAATGAATGGTACCATGAGCAGAAATCAATATTAAAATTACAGAAAATAACAAAATTAGGTTAACTCAGAAAGTTGGGGCTTTGCAAGTTGTAAAACAAAAGAGCTACAGTGGTGTTTGGGAATGTTTGGTGATGGAGCAAATAAAGGCAGTGGGTTTGGTACCTGAGGTGCCTCCTCCTGCTGTGACAGTGTTAACAGAAAGATATGAATAATGTGGACTGTTATTAATAGAATAATATGAATAAAGTTCAGGGAGGAGCAATAGAGAAGTTTAGCAGCTGGAAGGAATGGCTTTTTTAACTTGGACTAACAAAGAACATTCAGAGGCACTAAAACAAATTTTTAAAATCTGCATATTCATGAATGGGTAATGTAGAAAGGAGGGAAAAAAATAAATAAAAAGTCCTGAAAGCTTTGAAGTGTTTGCCAGAAGGAAGAAGGAGAACTGTGTTTGCTCACAGTGAGAAAGTGGATCTGCTGAAACAGGAGTACATTAAGAAACATTCACTAAAATAAAGATGAACTGAATGCAGACTATCCTTTTCCCACTTTAGTCATTCCCACAGTGTGTGGCATCTGTAGTTCTGTGCCAGTTAAGCTTTCTTTGTGGATTTCTCAGGAAAATAATGCTCCAGAAGGTTGTAGTTGGAATAACTTCGAGGTTGCAGTAAGATGTCAAATGAAAGTGTTAAAAGCAGCTGATACCACAGCTTATCAGTGGTTTCTGCCCTGAGCAAGTGCTAATACCCAGCTCAGGCTTGATTTTTATCGTGGCAGAAGGAGAATTATGTTATCTTCTGTGCAGGAGAAACAGAGGCTTTTAAAAAGCCCATCTGACTCCATCAGCATGAGGAGTGTTTTTGTGACTCACCCCAAGGGAGGGGAGGGAAAGCAAACTTGCACAGTAACGTGTATGGACAGGGAATGGTTTCCAGAGAAACCAGAGCTGGAAGCAGAGAACCAAAAGAACAACTATTTACTGTGACTGTCATGAACTTTTCTGGGGAAGAAATCAAATACTGAACCATTGTACTTCATCAAAACTCTGCTGCCCAGTGTTTTAGATACGTTTAATTTTGCAAATCAGCGTCGCTTTGCTAAAGCAAACCAAGATTAAAAAAAGCTCAGTGGGGACATCTGTGCCAAGCTGCAAATGGCAAATGTTCTGCTTAGATGGAAATAGAAGAATCTGGCTTTCTTTCTTTTGCCTTTTATTCTCAAATAACAAAAGTAAATTTCCTTATGGTTTTGGGCAGAAACTTAGCGTGCAAGGTTTTCATCTGAGAACAATGCAAACCAGTATTAGTGCCTTTCAGAATGAAGATGTTTTACAGCCTTCACTGTACAAGTTGTGTGGATGTTGGGCATGAAGCCCCACCAGTTCCTCTTGGTGAGACCTCAGCCTAAAAAGCTCTCACTTAATCCTTTGTGGTTCCACTGTAGAATCTGTGGGATGTACCAGAATTAACATCAGGGACTTCTGAGAGCATCTTGGGTGATGAGGAGTTTAAAGGATGCATTTGTTAAGATAGGGAAACTCCATGGTGAAATGATTTTTGACCTTCTGAAATCCAGAGTGGATTTTTTTAGCCCAAGAGCTTCCTCTGCTGGTTATCTTCAATAATACCTTTCTATTCTTGCACTCAGAGCTGGCTGAGGGTGTGAGCATGGCTTTGAATTTGCGTTCACTTGCAGCAGTTGTGTCTCTGGATGCTGAATGTTGGTTTTTCTCTCCTATCCAGTGCTTGCAAGCGCTTGAGTTCCTCCATGCCAACCAGGTCATCCACAGGGACATAAAGAGTGACAACGTGCTCTTAGGAATGGATGGATCAGTTAAACTAAGTGAGTAGCAGACAATTGTTTCATGTTCTGTTTTCCCTTTCCCAGGAATCTCTGGCTCAGAGTGTGTAAATCGGGAGAAGGAGCATTGGCAGGGAAATTTGAGGTGGATTTTTATTGACTACAAGTAACAGAAATCAATTCTGCTATAAAATGTGTCAGACAGCAGGTACTGATACTGAGGGCCCCCAGACTGGGGCTGTGAATGTGTTGGCCCAGAGGGATGGTGATGCAAACCTGTGGCCCCATGAATACGTTGGTAAATAGGAAGTAACTGGCCCAGACAGTGAAGCAAAATGGGAACGATTGCAAGAGCAAAGTTGCAGCAAACTGCAGTGGCTTTGTTAGGCTGCCATGACTTGATAGTAATGCCTTGCCCTATTCATTAAAAGGCCACTAACAAGAAAATTGGGCATCATTGGTCATTTATTGCAGTCTAGTCTTACCCTGTACCTTTTCTTGGACTGGAAGTGGAACACCTTTATTAATATAATCATGACAAAACAAATTGCTTGCTTTTCAGGTAATTGTTATGCATGCATGGGCTTGTACAGTAAATCCTTTTCTGGTGTGTGTAAATAAAAATGATGTGAAAGCACTGGTAGCTGTCAGGACTGCTGAGAACGAGGTGTTATTATCTGCCTTTCTGCTATGTAGGAATTCACAAAGCATATAACAATCAAAGAGCTAAGGCAAAAAGGTGTGAAGTAAAAAGTGTTTCTAGTAGGAATTTGAAGTGCCATGAAAATGTCTTAGCAATATTCCTTATTCTAGATGGTTTGCAGTCTCATTTTATTTATGAGGTGGAGTGTGAAGAAAGGTTACGACCAACCTGATTTTCATACCAGCATTGTTGGATGCGCTGCTCGCTTCCATAGGGAATGTTTTTATAAGGATGTGATGTGTCTGTGCACAAACCCTGGATTCAGAGGCTGAAGAGAAGTGGACAGTTACAGCAGAGGATGTGGCTGAGAAGAGTTAGCTGGAGAAGGATCAAAATTGCTAAAGAGCTGTCAAAGCAAAGTGGCCAAAGGTCAGAGTTAGCTGAGTCAAAATCATCACCCCAGCAGATCGGGGGAGGATGAGGAGGAAGGAGACACAGGAGACAGGAGTCAGCTGCAAAAATGCCCTGTATGAAGGGGAGGTGGTGTAAGGGGAGGTGCTGAACAAGCTTTTCTGGGGCTGTGTGATTACATTGCTTTAGCTAAAGTTTAAGGTGGGAGAAGCTGCACCTTCCTTTTGAACTCTTCCCCATCTCTGAGGGAGTCTGGTGACAGGCCAGGTGTCACCACTGCAGCTACACATGCTGCTGGTGGGTGAAACTGGATTCCTGCCTGTCTTCTTCCTCTGTGCTGGTGGCTGCTGCTGGAGACCTGGCTGGGAGGTCAGGAGAACACACTGCAGCTGCTTCCCTGGGTTGGTTGTGGAAATGGACCATGCTGGGAGGTGTCTGTGACACCTTGATAAGGCCAAAAAGTGCAGGAGGAACTCGGTGACTCCTATAGGTTTGAATTTTGTTTGGTTTTGGTTTTTTTTAAGGCAGCATTTTGCCTGTCAGGGTGGGGTAGTTCCTTGTTAAATGGGTACAACTTGGCACTTCCATGACTTGGCTCTTTCCTTAGCACTGCTTGGCATAACACTTCCAAAATCACCTCAGAATTGAAATTTCTCTCTCTCTTCTCTCCCTCTCTCTCTCTTTCTCTAACTTAGTGTCAATGATAAAGTAATATCTGTCTCCTGCCTTAACTGTGTTCTTATTGATGCTTTACATGCCTGGGAAGTGGGAGTGCTGCAGCTGGATAAAGTAACATGATGGGACATGCATTGCTGCTGCACCTGAAGGCTATAGGAATAGGTGACTTTTCTCGTTTTCTTGAGTGTGGTTGTTCTCTTTGGTAGTTACCTTGTGGAAAGGTTTGTTTGTCCAGGTTCCTGCTGCTGACTGGGGTAGCACTGCACTTCCCTGGAGCCTTGTTTCCGTGTCTGTCGGCTGTAGTACCTGTATAGATGGCCAGAGTGCTGTGAAGTGTTGACCTCAGTAGCTGCACAAGTACAATCTGTTTAGCAGGGCAGAAGCCATGGATTGTGGATATGTTTCTTCTAGTTCAGCCTGTGTAACACACCACATGCAGAACACACTCTGCCTGTGTTCTGCCTGATTGCTTATTTTGGCTGTTACCATTGTTGGTACTCTTGAAGGAAGGACTGGGCAAAACACCATTCTTCTACAGGGTAATTCTTGTTTGCAGAGGACAAAAGCCTTGTCTTCACTCCATGGAATTCTGCCCTGCCTTAAGCACCTTCAGGTTTTGTATCTTCATTGCACGTTGGCTTTTTTAATCCAGAGAACATAGTGGGGGAGGAAAGAAGAAGCTGCCCCCAAGCCCCTCTCAGTGAAATGTGTGTGTAGCAATAGAGAAGTCTTCTAGGAAAGCCACTTCTTGGGGTGCAGCAGTTTAACCTCTTAAACTTGTGTTGTCCTGCAGCCGACTTCGGGTTCTGTGCCCAGATCACCCCCGAGCAGAGCAAGCGCAGCACCATGGTGGGAACTCCGTACTGGATGGCTCCCGAGGTGGTCACACGGAAAGCCTACGGCCCCAAAGTGGACATCTGGTCCCTGGGCATCATGGCTATCGAGATGGTGGAAGGAGAACCCCCGTACCTCAACGAGAACCCCCTGAGGGTAAGAAGCTCCTGGTGTTGCTGGAACCGGGTGTTCACCACTGTCAGTAATTGTTCGTTGATTGTATCCTGCATTAAAAAGAGAATGAAATGAAAAAGCCAACAAGCTTCAGCAGTACAAGAAGATTCCTCCACAGGAAGAAAGCTGTCTGGACTTTGCAGTCAGCTTTACCCTGACTCCCCATCCCTGGAGGTGTTCAAGGCTAGGTTGGATGGGACTTGGAATAACCTGGGATAGTGGAAGGTGTCCCTGCACAAGGCAGGGGGTGGAACAAGATGGGCTTTAAGGTCCCTTTCAACCTAAACCAGTCTGGGATTCTGTGATGGTACTTAGAAGATTTGCCTGCCTGTAACTGAAACACAGGACTTGGACCCCAGGCCTCTGTGATAGTTTAGGGAAAGTAAATCCATGATGTTATGGAAAGTGCTGCTGTGTCACAACCTGATACTTTCTTTGCTAGGGTCAGTATCTGTTGCCACAAGATCTTGAATATTTTTTTGCTACTAGCAAGAATAGGTCATGACTGCCTACACTTGTGGCATTTTTACACTTCTGTTCTCTGAAGCTGAGGAGAAGTAGGCTGCAGAGCCCTCTCACCTGAGGACTTGCCAGCAGGCAGGTCAGTTTGGCATCTTTTAAAGCTTGGTTTTGGTTATACCTTATTCTTTCTTTTACAGGCTTTATATTTGATAGCAACTAATGGCACACCAGAGCTCCAGAACCCCGAGAAACTGTCCCCGATATTCCGAGATTTCTTGAACCGGTGTTTGGAGATGGATGTGGAGAAAAGAGGATCAGCCAAAGAATTGCTACAGGTGAGACTCAGCTTTTCTCACAGCGTGAAGTCCAGAAGGCAGAGTCAGGTCAGCCTGTGATGAACCACACCACAAACTGGCACCCTTGCTTTTTTTGTGTGTTTTCTCCTGGGAACTGTAGTGGGAGCAGTTGGCAGGAAAGACCTGTAATACACTCCAGAGCTGTTCCATCATGATCTGTGCCTTCACTCTGCCACTGCCAAAGTTTAGGAACTCCCTTCAGGAGGTGGCCATTGATAGCATTTGCATTGCTTTTCATACTTCCACTTGCAAATGTCCCCCTCAGAACTCCAGATGAAATAATCTGCTGGTCTGATGTCAGTGTTCAAGCCTTGAAAAGAAAAGTTCCCCTTCTCCCCAGGGTTCTGCCCTACGAGCTGAGCAGCTGGAGCACCATCGTGCTTGCCATTGCTCCTTTTAGTTTTGATTTTAAATACTTTCTGGGTACTGGAAAAAAGCTGGTTTGTTAAATGAGATCTGCTTGTAGGCAGCACTGTGTGAAGGAGCGAGAGAATCACTGATGCCATTCCTGGGGAGAGCAGGAGTAGCTCTGAGGCAGATGCTGTAGAGGCTTTCCCAGTAAAGCCAGCTGCTGCTTCTTACCTTTTTCTGATTATTTCTTGTTTAGATCTTTGTTTTGCTCACCTTTTCCAAAAGCAGTGAGATATTCCAGGAGAAACTCCATTGGGCAAGGCAGTGTGATCCCAGCCAGCTTGGGATCATTTTGTCCTTGTAACCATCAGGAGAAACACAAGAAACGAGTCAGCAGTTAAAATGCAGAGCCATTCCTGCCCAGCTCCGTGGAAACAGGAATCCTGCTGGAAATCAAACCTTTAAAAGTGTGGCTTTCACTGATTCCTCGTGTTTGTGTCTTCCTGGCAGCATCCCTTCTTGAAACTGGCCAAACCTCTGTCCAGCTTGACGCCACTGATCCTGGCAGCCAAAGAAGCAATGAAGAGTAACCGCTAACATCCTGCCACAGCCTTCTTCCTTTTTTGTTTGTTTGTATTTTACAAATCTTTATAATATATGAAATTGTTACACTTCGGGGGGGAGGGAAGGGCTTTTTGTGGGGGTGGGAAACGGCTGCAAAAGGGAAGAAACTCTCATCCAGAAGACACCCAAAATACATTGTGGCGACTCTAGAGATCCCTGTCTGGGGTCCAGAAGGAATTGAGGGCTGAATTACTGGCCTTTGTGGGGTTTTTTTATTCTGATTTTTGTTTCCCAAACAGCCCAGAAATGCCACTTGCTGTGCCCGGGGCTTTAAGGGGTTTTAACGACTTGGCTGTAACAGCTCCCGTTGTACCCTCTGGGTACTTTCAATACTTGAATGACAGATTCAAGCTTTCAGAGAGCAGTACTAATTTTACCTGCTGATCTCTTTGACTCTCCTCTTCCTCCCCTCTACCTGCAATCCCTGTGGGAAGCTCCCAGTGACCAGATTCACGGCAGGTGTGGCGAATGTGAAGGTACATCTTGCCCCTCATTTCTTTTTCAGATTAGCTGTCGCTGTGTACTGTAGAATCAACAAATCGGTTACTTAAGGAATCATAATGTATGGAGATGGTTTTCACTTTTTAAGATGAATAAGGAGAGAGAGGGGGAAGAGAAGTATTCAGCTGTTTCTCATGCCTGTGCTCTGTGGACATTTTTCTTAATCAAAAACGTGGCCTCTTTGTAGAACCATAATGATCGGTCAAGTCTTTGGATGTGGGTTATGGATGTGTAGGTTGGGGTCAGATACTTTATTTATGATCAAATGATCAGTTCTAGTCAGGGCAAGAAAAAATTCCAGCTGTCTTCCTGTCTGCTCTTTTTTCCCTGTTAGACTTGCTGGCCAGAAGCTTGAGGGATAACGTGCTTGGTGCAGTGGGTGGTTCACAAACGTATCTGTGCTCTGACCTGGGCTTTGGAAGTTACGCTGGTGCCTTTGACTTTTTTTATTTTACATTTCCCTTCTTTGTATCAAATACATTTTTGTATATGTTGTAATTTCCCCCCTCCCTTCCCCCCTGCCAAGCAAATAATGCATCAAGCTATGGAGTTGTCAGAGTTTAAAGTATTAGAGCTATTTTTTTCCAGTTTTGTATGTGCTCCATTTGTACTAATGAAACCAGAAGAACAAATAACCAGATCTGAGGACACTGACGAGACAGGATTTTGGAAACACGATCTGAACAGAAGATGATGAACACCTGGAGATGTGAGATGAAGCAGAGGGGGAGCAGTGCTGTCAGACCCTCGTGGGGCCTGTTGGACTGGCTGGTGTCACACTGAGCCTTGTCACCAAGGACGTTGTACCAGCCAGGATGGCTGCAGGCAACAAAAAGCGCCTCCTTCTGAAGGGCAGCGACAACCTGAGCGCTTGAGTTCTTGGGGTGTTGCCAGGGGTGAGTTTAGCAGAGCCTGTTCCTGTTCTAGTGCTACAGTCTGTGCATTTCAACCTCCCCAAGTGTTTAGGGAAGAGCCAAGTAGTGCCAATGTGCCAAATGAGTCTGTGAAAGAACAACCATGACTTTAGTGGGATTGTATTGCATTCCCAGCGGGGCAGGGCCTGGGACAGACAGAGCTGTGGTTGGGTGTGGACAAAGGACCCTGAATAAAAATTTTTGCACACTTTCCCAAACATTGCTGGCAGGGGATAGAAGTAATTTTCAGAGAATTTCGGTATCTATATAGAGAGAATGACATTTTAGGGACTGGTAGCCAAGGTATGACAAAACAAACTTCCAGGTGAGAGTGGCTGAGCAGGACAGCAGAGGGAGTTTGGGGGGATGGTGGAGGGGAGCAGGGCTGGGGTCTCACAGCTCCTGGGGATCGTGTGGGGCCAGCAGGGTGCCTTGTTGGGCAGGTTCAGCTTGTGTTCTGCTCCTGTGGTAGTTAAAATCTGTGTTGGGTGAATTATCTTAAGTGCTCCTCACAAGGATAAATCCCTCTAGCTGTAAGTGTAAGAACAGTTATGGCTTTAAATTTTAAATTCAAGGAAGAAGTGTCTCATTCCAGGTAAGGAAATCCAAGTGCATTTCCCTGGGAAAAAAGTTTATTTTGAGCCATGGACACTGTAATCACCCTGGTTTGAGTGTGTCCTGGCTCCCTGGTCAAATGGAGCAGTGAGGAGGCTTGGCTGAGGAAAAATCCTGTTGTACCAGTGGTTCCCTCTTTGTCCATTGCTGGCAATGGACTTGGTGAAACTCCTTGTGCCAGAGTTAAACTGGGAGCTTTTCTTTCTTTCATCTTTTTGTTTTGTTGGGTTGTTGTTTTTTTTTTAATGGCACAATCTAGATAAATTTAGCTTTTTTAAAAATAGAGAACAAGAAATCATAAGTAATTTTAACTTATTAGTTCACTTTTATTGGTATATGAGAACGGTTTCAAACACACCTTGCAAAATTTGTCCAGTTCAGCCTGCTTAGGAGACGATTTCCGAAGATTCAGCCATCCTAATGCACAAAACTTGGCCCAATCCCCAAATTCCCAAACCATGTGTGTGACCTGCGTGTTCAGCTCCGAGGCTGGGAAGTGCCAGCATCTCCCTGACCCCACGTAGCTGTTCTGTGGTGAGGTTTCCATGGGGATCAGGGGTGGGGCTGGCAGGAGAGGAGAGCCAGGAGAAGGTTTTTGTGCTGTGCTTTTGTGTCTGGAGGGCCGGGCATCGCTTTGCTGAGGGTGTCTGCAAGGGGAGAAGCTCCAAGCTGGGGTTTCCCCTGGTGGGAGTCCTTGAGTGGGTGCAGGGCTGTCGGCTCTGCTGTGTCACTGAGGCAGGTGGACACCAGCCAGAGCTGGAGGAAACGATGGGAAGGGACGAGTTGCATCCGAATTTGGGGATTCCCGTGCATCCCTCTTGGGTGCCCACCCCAGATCCTGAGTGGGGATCAGCCGTGCACGTGATGCCTGGGCAGGGTCAGTTGGGCAGCTTGTGGCTGAGGTGCAGGTGTGCAGGGAGTGGGAGATTCCTGGGATGTTGTTACCACAGAACAAACCAGAGTTCTCGTTAAAAACAGCCATGGGAACGTGCACTTTGCCCTGCCTTAGGTGTTAATGAGACTAATTGGAGCCTTCCCCCCTGGCTCTCCATGCAGGGAGGTGCAAAGGTTTGGCTACAGCAGATGGGTCCTATTGTCAGAGGGGCTGGGGAGGGAGCAAAAATGTGATTAAGGGTCTCTCCAGCTGGAATTAAGTCAATAAATCTCTCTGGTCTGTTTTTCCCTCTGTTCCTTATGCTGTTGATGGGAATGGAAGTAGGTGCAAGCTTTCTTTTTATTTTTTTAACTGTCTTCAGATGTTAATGTTGCCTTTTGTGTAATTTAATCCCATTATGTTATTTAATTGTTACTGCAATATTAACTACTGTATTTGTTGACTTTGTTTAATAACTGTTCTTTCAGGGCTAGAAATAAACTTTTAAAAAACATTTGGATTTTTTTTTCCCCCCCTTTTCCCTGTCATGAGTTTATACCTTTGAAGACAAGAGTATCTGAAAGAGTTCACGTGTCGGTGTTTTACTGAGACTAGCAGAATGTATTTGTAACTAAGCTCCTTAGGAATGCTTTAATGATGGAGGATGTAATTTTATGCTATACCAGCCTGTTTCTTTTAAAGTTTTATTATTCATCAGTGTCAGTACCAGCCTTGGGATCACCACAAGCTTTCCTTGCTGCTGTGCACTGCTGGTGGGTGGCTGTGCCTCCCAAAAACCCTCTGGATCGCTGATGGGAGGAGAGCAGCTCCCAAACACCCTTTACACCCACTGTGGGAGAGAGATCCCTCGCCCTCCATGCCAAGGGAGCAGAGCAAACACCAGCCTGGCCCATCCCAGCTGCATCTTGCACCATCCCCTCACCACTGCTGGCGTGGCACTGAAGGGCCCAGTAAATGTGGCACTGTGGTGATGATCCAGCAGCTGTTCCAACAGCTCCTGCACCATGGGTACCATCCAGTATCCTGCTTATACACATCACAGCACGGGATCCATGGGGACTGAGCTGTCCTGCTGCCTGCTGGGAAGATCTGGCTCCTGGGTTTGCACTGTCGCCGCTGATCAGCGTTGGACCGTGGGACTGAGGGCACTGGGTGCCAGCAGCTCTCCGAGGACTTGGGATGAGATCCATGGGGCCTCCATGGCTGCAGAGAGACACTTCAGTTTTCCACTGAACCTACAAAAAGGCTGTGGGATATTGGCCTGCCAGTCCAGCTAAAGCCAAGCACAAGGAGGGATTTACTTTGGGGTTGAGTCCGGGTCAGTTGGTTCTGGATGAAGTTTCTGCCTCAGCCGTGGATGGTGAGGACTCGCTGTGCCCTGAGTGTCCTGTGTGTTACTGGGAGATGGGCTCTGCCCCTTCCTGCAGGTTATAGAAGCTTTGCTCATACCCTGACAAAGGGAAATGAAATGAAACCACTCATCTCCAGCAGCTGCTCCACCCAGACATGAGAATGTTGGTTTGCACAGAGCCTGTCTCTTCAGGGTGATCAATTTGCTGTTGTATCTTTGTCTTTACATATAATCGACCCTTTGTGCATTCAAACTGGTGATTTGGCATTTAATTTCTGGGGGAGGAGTGGACAGCAGGAGAAGGTGCTTAGTGGAGCTCGAGATTATCAGGATTTTGGTACTTGAAGGAGGGCAGGGCTTTGGCTGATTTTGGCTGGCACGGCTGAAAGTTGCAAGTCCTTGATAAATCCTCCTAAGTCCTGTGTGAAGTTGCTCATCCCTTGCACGTACCTGCCCGAGACTAAACCCAAGGGCAGCCCCATTTTTTGAGATCAGTTTCTTCAAGATTGGGTATTTAAAACATAATTCTCGAAGGCAGTAAATTTGGGGCAGCAGTTTCTGCCTTTCAGGGCTGCAGTTTGGCTGCAGTGAGTTACTGCAAAGCTGAGCACGGCTGTTTGGAGTGCAGCAGCAGCAGGTGGTGAGAACCAGGCTGGGTGAAAAGTGAGGGTCCCCATGAGCAGAGGGTGTTTGCATTGGGGTGCCTGCAGAGCCTTGTTGGGTTTCAGTGCAGTTCTGCAGTGCTGGCCGTAGATCCCTGCTCCCAGGGATTTGTACAGCTGCATTTTCCCCCTTTTTTAATAGCACTTGCATTTTGCTCTCAAGATTATTTTTAATAAAAACAGCCATCCTCAGTCATGTGAGAAAGCAACGTGAAAGTTTGCTGAGCTCAGCCAAACTCTGGCTGTTGCTCTCCAGGTGTGTGGAGGAAGCAGGTTCTTCCAAGAGCTCTTTTCCCTGCTTTGAATCCAGCCTAAGGAAAGGTTTCTTTTCCTTGAGGGGGGGAAATCCCACCAAGTGAGAACAGTGACTTTGTGACTTCTCCACCTGCAGCCTGTCAGGAGGGAGCAGGGCAGTGCTGACACAGCTCCTTGTGCTTTTCCCAGCTGGTGTCTGCAGTGGGAATGTCCTCCAGCACATCATCACTTAAAATCATGGAATCAGTAAGGTTGGGAAGGACCTTTAAGCTCATCAAGTCCAATCCATCAAGATTTCAAATCCCAGTTGACCTGAGTGTTGAAACAGCCTGTAGGGACCGATGGTTTGGGTTTTTTAATGGGATTTTCCCAGTGGGAAGTTAGGGGTTGCTCATTCTCTTTCAGACACTTAACAACCCCCCAGAGCTGTGCTGAGTGCAGAGGAGGCTGGGACAGGCTCTGTCAAGGCATGGATGGCTCAATGCACAGGCTCCAGGTCCTGGTGTGTCCTGGAGGCTTGTGAGCCATGAGTCCAGCTTGGTACAACTGTGGATCAACGGGAGGACACTGATGGGACTCAGGGCAGCTCCTGGGAACGGTCTGGAGGGGAGATGTGCCCACACCTTCCTCAGGACATGTCTCCTGCAATTCCTTGAGGTTCCTAGAGCCAAGGATGACCCATCTTTGTTATTTTTTCCTCTCAGTGAATGTTTATTCTAAGGAATCAGGTCTTTTCACGAAGCACAATTAACTCTTGGCATCTCCTGGAGCTCTTTTCCCTGCCTGATCGTGAAGGGAAACCTGCCCTGGGTTCCTGCTGCCTTGTCACAGCAGCTGGGAACAGCTCCTGGAAAGCTCTAATCCACCCCCTGCCCAGTGAAACTCCCCTTAAATAACCTTATAACTCTTTTTTTCTGTAGCTGTTGCCTCTCTGAGGGTGAAAACAGCGAGGGAGCTCAGCTCTTGTGACCCTTCAGTGTTTTTGGGGAGTGTTTATTTTGCTGAACTCTGGAAGTGCCAACTTGTTCCTGGTCCTGTGGCTTAAATATCTGCATTTGAAGCCCTGAAAACAAGTTTGCTTTAGGAAGACACTGATGTTAAAAAAGGGGTTTTTGGTGGGAATATTGGAATTTTTAGATAGTTCTGTTCCTAGAAGAGCAGCCCTGCAAAGCTGTGTGGAGTCTGCTGACAGCACTAACACAAATGAGGGAATGAGCCCCTGGCATTGTTGAATCCCATAGTTCTCCTTGGAATCAACAGCTCCCAGCTCCTCTCTCCAGCCTGGGTTAAATGTCCCAAATCTGCAGGATGTGCCATGGGCAGAATTACAAGCAGTGGGTGGGAAACAGGTTTTAAACCTTAGAATGTTTATTTCTTAAGGCCCAACTCTTAAAATGCTTGAAAAGAAGGGAAAAATCCTTATTTCTAGGGGAAGGAAAAGATGCTGGAATTTCTCTCCCAGTTTCACCAGTCTGTGTCCCATAGTCTGGTGATTCTCTTCCAGGGACTGGATTGGGGCTGGGGCGCTGGGTCCTCGTGAGGTTTTGTTTCTAAAGAGAAAACTCTGCTGGTTTCTCTACCCCTGAGAAACACAGAAGGAGGGGAGGTGAAAAGAAAGGAGTTGGATTGTGATGTTAAGTATTTGATGGTTGGTTCTGCAGGGCTGAGTAGCTTTGCCCGGCACTTTGTTGCTGCCAGAGGTCAGTTTTCATGAGGCCAAAATTACTGATTTATGAGACTCTTAAAGAACGTTTCATCTTCTGTTATTCAAGCAAAGTCATTTGTTCACTTGAGGTGAAAGATGGGTGCTTGTCCCGTCATCTGGAGGGAGAATTGGGGTAAAAAGTGTCAAGTTCTGAGGCAGGCTGACCAAAAGCAGGGCAGTTTGGGGGGAGGAGAGGAGGATGGGTGGTTGGCAGTGTGGTCCCTCTCCTTGCCCAGACTTCCCCTGGTTTCCAAAGCAAGGGCTGTGAGCAGTGATCCCAGGGACCCTTCCCAAAACCACTCTTGGGGATGGAAAGGAGAGGGGAAGGAAGGTGAGAGGAGGGAGGGTGGTGCAGGAGCTGTGGCCTTCACAGGCATCCCCACAATGTTGTGTTTATGCTCTGCTGTCCAAGGCTCTTGGGGGAGAGGCTCCAATGTTTTTGGAGCATCTGCTCCTGCTTTTCATGGCTTGGGCTGCACTGCTGGAGTGAGCTTGAACTGTTTGGAGAGTCTCATCCCTGCTCAAGTGTGCTTCAAACCTGTGTTTCCTGGTAACTTCTTTTATAGATGACACCGGGGGGGAAATAAAATGGCCCAACTCAAAGCTGTTGGCTCTTTGTGTGTGATGGGGCAGTGAGAGGAGCTGGGTGACCCCTGGCACTGCCTGCCCTGGGGGTGCAGGAGGCCATTCTGCCTGTAGGGATGGGAAATGGGGGCTTGGAGTGGTGGCACTTCTGCTGCAGAGCAGGGAAATGACCCAGAAGACACATCATGGGTTGTTTACCATGGAATCCCACAGTGGTTTGGGTTGGAAGGGGCCTTAAACCCATCTCTTTCACCCCTCCATGGGCAGGGACACCTTCCACCATCTGAGGTTGCTCCAAGCCCCGTCCAGCCCAGCCTGGAACACTTCAGGGATGGGGCAGCCACAGGCATTGGAGAAAGGGAAGTTTTTTCCTTCTGGAAGAGCTGTCAGCTCTGGGGAGCTGCTGTGGGCTCTCAGGTGTGGCTGCCTGGGCTGGGGGCTCCGTGCCTGGTGGAGATAACCCCGGGATTTGGCACAAACTCCTTGGTGGCTGCTCCAGCTGCTGTGAGTCCGGCAGCTCCCTGTGGCACCGGGGCCACACGTGTGGCCTTTCCCAGGCCCGTCGGGCTGTGCCACGTTCGCTTAGGCTTGGCTTTATAAAGAGGAGGTGCAGGAGCTCCCTCTGCTCCAGGAGCTCAGGGGTCACAGTATCGGGTTTGGTCCAGGCTCTGCCCCCAGCACAGCCCTCACTATGGATGGCTTGAATGTCTCCATTGCTTTTTTCTTCCTGGTGGTTGGCGTGTGCCAGGTGCTCAGGTGGCTTTCCACGAGGCTGCTGTCCCCCGGAGCACATGGCTGCCTTGCCAGGGAATTTGCTGGCTCGTTCCAGTTGTGCGTGAGCTGCCTGGAGCTGAGGATGCTGATGGAGCTCGGCCCCTGGGCTGGTGGCTTTGGCCTGGACGTGGCCCTGACCCTGCTCTTCCTCCTCTCCGCTGTCCACGGCGCCTCTTTGGACGGAGCCTCCGCCAACCCGAGCGTGTCCCTGCAGGAGTTCCTGCTCCTCGAGTCCGGCCTGGCAGCCACGGCGGCCAAGCTGCTGGCCCAGGGTGCGGGCACAGGGACGGGCTGGGCCGTCACCCGGCTCTACTGGTCCTGGGAGCTGTCCCAGCTCCACTTCATCCAGAACCTGATCGCTGCCGAGTGCAGCTCCTCCATCCGTGCCTCCCTGCCCCACGCTGCCTTCGTGGAAGGCTCCTGCTCCTTCCTGTTCCACCTCGTCCTGCTCAAGGTGCGGCAGAGTCACCCCCTGTGCCGGGTGCCTGCGCTGGCAGCCACTGTCACCTTCCTGACCTACACAGGTGAGCAGCGCCGGCGTTTCTTTTCCGAGTCATTTGGAAAAGTGCCTCATTTGTGGGGGAGGAACAGCCCCTCTTTCCTCTTCCAGGACTGGAGAGGTTGGGATTAACGAGGTAACAACTCCTGAGGTGTTTGTTTTCTGTTCTTCTGGGGAATATTCATTTTGGGGTGAAGATGGCACTTCAGGGTATGTGGGCTGCAGGTGAATGTCTGCTCGCAGCCGTAGCTCAAGGCTGGGATCACTTCCCTGGAATGTGCCCTGCTGCGACCCCTCGGTCCTGTACTGAGCTTTTCTGCTTCCCACAAAGTTCAGGGCGACGAGGGTGGGATTTCCCCTGTCCAAGAGCTGCCCCAGGCAGGCAGGAGGGGTCACAGCCCTCTGTCAGTGTTCCAAAGGGTGCAGTGGGACTGTTGGCCGTGTTTCTCTTCCCACACAGCCGGACCGTCCACGGGGGCCTTCTTCAACCCAGCCCTGGCCACAGCAGCCACCTTCCACTGCTCAGGGAACAGCTTCTGGGACTACATCCAGGTTTACTGGCTGGGGCCCCTCGCAGGTGAGACCTTCCCAGGGGGCAGGAGCTGGGATGGGGGCAAGGCAGAGGTGCTCAGTGTAACATGGACTGCTCTGGCAAAGGGCTGGACTTGGGGTTGCCAGCGGCAAGTGTCGTTTTTCATCCTGCCTCGTTGTCTCTGGGGTCATCTCTTTGCTCTCCAATTTTTTTTAAATCCAATTTCTGCACAGTACAAGGGCAGAAATCTCCCTGGAGCCAAAGCCTGGGGGAGGTTTAGCGAAGGTGTTTTAGGGCAGTGGAAAGCTGAGCTATGCTTTGAGGTTGTCCTCAGCTCCAGGATGGTTGTGGGGAGCTGGATGTGTCCTGAGAGAGGAGACAAGTCCCTGAGGGTGGAGCCAGCTGGGGGTTGGGCTCTTGGGACCAGAGGAAACGGCCTCCAGTTGCCCCAGGGGAAGTTTAGGTTGGGTGTTGGGGAAATTTCTTCCCTGAAGGGTGGTCAGGCAGTGGTGGAGACACCGCTGTCCCCAAGTGCCACATCCACATGGCTTTTAAATCCCTGCAGGGATTTAAAAGCCATGTGGATGTGGCACTTGGGGACACGATTAATGGTGACCTTGGCAGCACTGAGGGATTGGTGGGACTCAAGGGGCTCAGAGAGATTTTCCAACCTTAATGATTCTGTGCCAGAAACCACTGGGGTGGTTTATGGCCCTTTTGGGTCGAAACAAGCCCTGGTTCTTACGTTAAGGACACAGTGGTTAAATTCCCCTTAAAGCAGTACAGCGAGGCTCCCTCAGCTCTCTGTGGGGACTTCAGCGGTGCTGAGCTGCCTTTTGGCCGTGGTGAAGGTTGTGACAAGGACCCAAAACCGCTGCTGAGCTGCGGGGAGGGTGGGGATGCTCGACACAGTGCTCGGAAGGGGTGTGTGCTCTCGTTCCAGGGATGCTCGCTGCCCTCCTGCTGTTCCAGGGCAACATCCCACGCCTCTTCCAGAAAAACCTCCTCTACAGCCAGAAGAGCAAATACAAGGTGCCCAAGGCAAAGGGGACGGCACAAGTGGAGGGTGACAAACCCCAGCAGAAGAGGAAAGGGGGGAAGAGCAACGTGGAGCCCCGTGCCTGAGCCCAGGGCTGCTGGCAGCCCTTTTCCTGGGAAAGGGTTTCCCGGTGGGGAGGATTTTGCTGCTCGTTCAGTCCTTGAAGCATCACAAAGGAACCCTTTGCAGGATGCCTGAGCCCCCGAGCTCCTTTGGGAATTGCTTTGAAAGCCTCCCTGGAGAGCCCGAAATGTTCCAAGCCCATGTTGCTGGCTCGGAGAGAAAACTCGGAACGCTTTTGCACAAATTGCTGGTTGTCTTGTGCTGCCAGGATCTTACAGAAAGTTGGGACCATTCCATGGGCAGGCTTGAGCAACTCGGGGTTATTGCATCGTGCAACGCCTGAAGTAACCCCACTGGGTCTCTTGCAGCCCTAAAAACAAAGTACAAACCAGCAATTGCCTTGGAGACTCGGGGTGGGGAGGAAACAGGCGTTGAGCTTTCGAGTCATTAATGGATACTGGGTAAAAATTGGTGGGGTTTGAGTTAAACTTGACCTGAAGTCCTTGAATTGCACAGGCTGAAGCTGGCAAGTCTTGGAGAGGAATTAAAAATGTTCCAAGGCAAGAGAGTTCACTGGCCACGGGAGCCCCTGCTCCTCTGGGGATGTGCTTAGCCTGGGTTTTGGTGCTGTGAAGCATCAAGGAATGGTGCACAAAGGGTCTGTGGTTGAGCAAGTGGATCCCTGGGCTCTGCTCCATGTCCACGTGAAATACTCCGAACTACAAAATTAGGGTTTGTGGAAAAAAAATAATAAAAATAAATGCTGTGGTTGGCATTTGGGTGAGTGATGTCCTCCCTGTGAGCCCTGCTGGGGGACACCCCTGAAAATGGGAGTCACTGCACTGCCCAAACCACCTCTGCTCTGCTCTGCCTGCTCTGGAAAGGGGGGGAGTGTGGGGGAATCCCCTGCTGGGAATGGGGATCCCCCTGGGCTGTGCTGGGGCCAGAGCACCCCATGGGAGCTGCACCCTGGGTGCTCCTCAGGAACAGCACAGGGACATGGTGATGCTCTGGCTGTTCCAGTGTCTCTGCCCTGGGTCACCTTGGCAGGAGCTTGAGCAGGAATGACCTTCTCCTATTTCCTGAGGTCCAACAGGAATTAAACCCAATTAAAACCCGGAGTGGAGGTGTCAGATGCAGGTTTGGTACCCAGTGCCCAGCCCTGCTCCTCCCTGCACTCTGCTGTGTCCATGGGGGACAACCCCAGGGAGCTGCACGGCCTCTGGGCTGCCCATCCCAGTTGGTTTCCTCTGGGGTTGCCCTCTGGAGGGACCTGCAGCCCCCCAGGAACCCCAGAGCTCTGAAACCATGAGCCCACCCCACATCCCAACGGGAGAAATGAGGGAAGGGACCAACACAGCAACACACAGATGTGCCTCAGAGATGCAACTTTATGGAACATGCAGCACCCCAAAGCCGTGGAGCAAAACCCCCAAATGGTGCCCTCTCCTTGTCCCTTGGCACTGCCCCGGGAAGGGCACTGGGAGCACAGTCTGGATTTCCTCCTGGTTAAACTGAGCAGGAGACCTTTGGGTGGAAACTGAAACCTCTGAGGCTCTTTGTACCTGCCCCAGGGAGAGCCTGGGATGCTCAGATCCCCCTGGGCAATTGTTTGGGAACCTCTTTCGGTTTGGAAATCGTGCTGAAAAGCCAGAGCTGGGGCCTCCATTTATCCCAGCTGATTTGCTGGCTCTGCTTTTGATTCGAGGAGAAGTGCAGGATGAGAAAGGTCAGGCTGAGTTGCCCTCCACAAGCCATTCCTGCGGGATCTTCCCCAGGCAGAGTGTAGGATATTTGTGGGTTGGGATGTCTGGCTGCAGAGAGGCTCACGAGATGTCCCCTGTCACACAGGGGTGGAACTTGAGTCTGACACTGCAGTGTCTGTGTCAGCTCCAGAGGAGGATGCTGATCCCATAAATGCAGCATCCAAAGGCAGCCTGTAACCGCAGAGTTGGGACAAAATAATGCTGGGGTTCCCTTTTTTCCTTTCTTTTTTTTTTTTTTTTTCTTAACTTTTTGGGTTTTTTTTGCTTTTTAGGACACATTCAGATGTTTGGGGTCTGCTTCTGGGGGAGGTCGTCTACTGGGCAGACTGATGTAATTAAGGGGAATTTAAGGAGTGACAGTGAATGTTGTTATTTTTAATTAAGAGGCTGCTTTTCCAGCACGGTAACGGAGCAGGGGAGAGGTGCAGCTGCACAGACAGACAGACAGACAGACAAACTCGTTCCCAAGCTGTAAATCAAACTCCACAGCTCTGATTTACAGCTTGACCCTGTTCTGCTGCAGTCTCTGGTGCGGGGCCGAGGATTTGGGCTGCCCTCCTGGATCTGCTCCTCGCTGCCGGTGCTGAGCTGAGGCTTCAGCTGCTGACTGGGGGGATTTCCCTCTGGAGAAGTCCTGTGGAGCCGCAGGGATGCCCGCTGCAGCCCGTCCTGCTGCCGGCAGCGCGCAGAGCTGTGTCCGGGGATGCACGGACAGAGGTGACCGCGATGGGCAGCACCCCCGGCCGGGAGGGCTGAGCCCCCGCACGGAGAAGGATGCCCGGAGGGGCCGGGGGTCAGTTTCGGGCGCTCTCCAGCGGCCGGGGGGTCTCGGGGGGCTGCGGGGGGAACTGCTTCTTGTACAGGAGGCTGCTGTACTGCAGCTCCGGCGTCACCAGGCGCCGGCACGTCCGCTCCAGCTCCCGATCCAAGCCCTGCTTGAGGTTGTAGCCCAGGATCCTGGCCCCGCCGTGCTGCAGCGGCCGCAGGGAAGAGTCCTTGATGTCCTGGGGGGCCACGCTGCCCGTGCCCTGCAGGCAGGTCCGGGCCAGCTCCGCCTGCCGCTCCCGCAGCGCCTTCACCTCCCGCCGCATGCGCTCCCGGCCGATGTCCCTCTCGATCCTTTCCCAGAAGGTCCTGTTAAAGTGCGTGTAGATCTCCCAGTCCAGCCTGTTCCAGGCCTTCAGCTTGTCCACCACGCTGTCCGGGAGGGGGGACTTGGTGCTGCTGTCCCTGGAGTTGAGCGGGAAGGAGACGACGCTGTCCAGGTCCCAGCACAGGATCTCCTTCAGCAGCACCATGGACTCGTCGAAGTACTCGGAGATGAGCAGGACGTCGAAGGACGCCTCGATGGCCTTCAGCATGAGCTGCACGCGCTCGGGGGACACCTCCCCGTCGGGGTTGAAGCCGAAGTCGAAGGTCATGAGGTTCCTGGCGTAGTGGCGGTCGCCGCTGTGGGGGTTGTAGTAGCGGTAGGGCTGGCTGAGGAACTCCTCCAGGCTGTGCACGCGCGAGAAGGCCGACGCTCCCTTGTAGTACACGAAGGAGGACTCCATCAGCTGCACGGGGTTCCTCAGGATGGAGAAGTAGATGGCGGAGCTGGGCACCACTTTCTGCACCTGCGGAGGGGAAAAAGGAGGGTTTAAAGGTGGGGTGGGGAGAAGGGACCCGCTCGCCCACAATGCTGGTGACAGAGGCACCTGCTGGGGCTGGAGATGGGGGGTGCTGGGGAGGATTTCAGGGTGCAGCTCATCAGAGGAGCTGTGGGGAGCTCCAGAAGGGTCACCCGGGGAGAGCAGTGACCAAAGCTCCTCACAACAGGCTGCCACAGCTGCGTGGCCGGGCTGGGATGGAGATACCACCCCTCTCCTTCCCTTTCCCCAAGCCCAGCTGTCCTCAGGTGGCACCCAGAGGGGAGGATGCCGGGCACAGCTGATGCCTTAGGTTTTAGNCTGACCTGAGCTGGTGCACTTTGGATGCTCTCCTCTTGCAGCTGGTTCCCTCTGGGCCCGTCCAAGGAGCAGGACACGTCCCAGGGCCCACCAGACAAGAAAGTGATGAGAGTTGCTGCCTGCTACAGATGCTGTCTCCCATCTTGCCGTGGGTCACAGCAAAGGGATTCATCAAACCTGCTCACAGAAGCTCTCGGGAGATGCCAACGACGTGCCAGGTACCCGTGGGCAATCCTGGCTCTCTTCAGTTCACCCCTGCAGAGCTGATGTGCTCGGCAGGTGCCCCTCCTTGTGCCCCATGAGCCCCTCTCCCCCTGCCCCGTCCCTCCCAAGCTTTGCCCGTACCTCCGGCTGCAGGAAGCGCATGTGGTGGCAGAGGATGTTGAAGCGCCGGGGGCTCTGTGGGGAGAAGCCCTCCACGAACTTGGCCAGGAAGTGGTGTGGGTAGTAGAGCTGGTAGCCCCCGCCGAGGGGGAAGGCGAAGGTGAGGTTGTGCGTCTCCCCGAAGCGGAACAGGATGTTCATGACCGTGCTGCTGGCACTCTTGTGGACTTTCAGGAAAACGATGTCAGTCTTGGGCTTGCACGTCTTCCCTTGAGAGGTGACCCCTCTGGCCTGCTGACCTTCTCCAGCTGTCACCTCCTGGACTTTAAAGGCTTCTGTCCAGCTTGGGAAAAATCCTGTCTCCAGGTCTGTTTTGTAGGAATCCGCTGCCTGCAGAGGTTGAGCTGAGTTCGGGGCGGGCTGTATAAATGAGGTGCCCCACTCAGGGTGAGGAGAACCCACGGCTCGAGGCTGAGTCTGGCTCTGCACCTCCACCTGCACCATTCCAGGTGGGAATATTCCCCTCTGCTCCTCCGTGCTCGGCCTGTTGGCAAAGATGATGAACTTGCTGGTGACAGCTTCTGCCAAAACTGCGGCGATCCTCCCGGGAAGGCCTGGAGAAGGACTTTGTCTGGCTGCCTTTTCCAGGCCAGGAAGCTGGGGTTTCAGCTCCATGGCTGACAGATGGGCTTTCACCTTCTCGCTGCTCTCCTCAGGCTGCTGCCCCCGGTGCTCCCCTTGGCTGCTTTCCGGAGGGGTCTCCTGGCTGAAGTACAGGTGCATCCTGAAAACATCCTCGGTGGAAATGGGCTCTGGCTTGTGTTCCCTCTGCCCCTGAGGGGACTCATCCTCCCACAGCAGCTCGGGGCTGTGCAGGGCAGGGCCGAGCCCATGGTCTGTGGTCTGCTGCAGGCCACGCTCCAGCTCACACTGGCAGCTCCTGTGACAGGGAGGACACAATGCTCAGCTGCAAGAGGTGGGAGGACAGTGCAGAGGCAGCTCCTCTGCAGCCCACAGAACCCCCTGACCCCCCCAAAGTCACCCCAAAACATGTTTCCCCCTTTTCTTGCGGTGGGTGGCATTGCTGATGGGTGTAGGGGCTTCACTGCTGCCCTGGAGGGTGGGAGTGGGTGCAAGAACTTGGGCTTGATCATCTGGGAGGTCCTTTACAACCTTAATGATTCTCTGAAGAAGAGAAGGACAGGTCAGCAGGGATGGGGCAGTGTCTCTGTCTTGCTGGAGCACGACAGGCTGGTGGAAGGGGCAGAGCAAGAGAAGGCAAGGAGAGAGAAGAGCTGGTGGCCTGCAGAAGCTGGAGGAACGATTGCAGACAACCACAGACTGGGAGGACTGGGCTCAAGGGCTGCAGGGTTTTGTGGTGAGCAGACAAAGCCCAGAGCAGCCTTGTCAGACCCCAGGGTGAGCTCAGCTCTGGCCAGGGCATAGGGGTGAGATGTGGGACCTTCAGAGAGTCCTCTCTCACCTGGATTTTTCTCCCTGCCTAAGGAACACCCTGCTGGGTGGTTTTCAGGAGGGCGGTTCTGAGCCCACCTCAGTGGCCAGCGAAAGGCTGGAGGCCGAGGTGCAGGTTTATAATTCTGCTCAGGACCTACCCAGGAGGCTGCAGCTTCTCCACAACCTGAAGTGTGACCAGGAGGAGGACGAGGAGGCTGAAGGAGATCCAGAGCCGACCTGGCTGGCACCTGTAGATTGCGCTCAGCTTCCTGCAAGCAAACAGACATTTGAGACCATTGGTGGGGAGGAGAAGCCAAGCCCGCTGGTGTGTGTGAGGCAGGCGGGAAAGGCGCCCTGAGGCTTTTTTATTATCTTTATTTAAGGGCAGGTCACGTTTTCAGGGGCGAGAATGATGCAGAGGCAGCGATAACCGAGGAACCTCCGAGGCTGTGCCCGAGCAGCGCAGCCTCGTGGAAATTTCCAGATGGGCCACAGATACCGTGCTGAAAAGCAAACAGTGATAACCACAGAGTCCCTTGGCTGCTCAGGGACGCAGCCTGAGCTCCCTCCATGCAGCAGGAACAGGGCACTGCCTGGGTGTTCCCTGCCCTGCCCGGCCTGGAAGGATCAGGATCCTGTCTTTATCAACACGGACAATAAAACTCTTCTTTCCCTGCTCTCCCCACTCCCTGCTGTCGGACTGCCATCTGCACAGGCTCCAGCTGTGGCTGCAGATGTGATGCCACCATGGGGGCCCCAGCAGTGCCTGGATTTTAGTCTGATTTTAGCCACATCTATGAAAGCAGTGTGATTTCTTCAGGCCATCAGAACAGTGCTGTCAGGGTTTGGGTTGTGTATGGCGACATTCAGGCCATGGAAATGCTGCCACAGGGCTCCTACTGCCTGTAGGGTTTGCTGCAAACCCTGCTGGAGCTTGATTGTAGCTTTAATCATCAGTGAATCGGTCGAGGGACTAAATTTCCTGGAAAAAACGATTTGTTTGTATTTTATTTTTTCACAGGAAGGTTGTCCAGTCCCAGCAGATGTGGCACTTGGAACCATGGGTTAGTGGTGGCCTTGGCAGTGCTGGGGGAAAGATTGGACTCGATGACCTTAGAGGGCTTTTCCCACCTGAATGATTCCATTATTCTGCTGGTTTTTCCCCAGGGAGCTCATTGTTGGGTAACAGGAGATGATTTGTACTGAGGATCTCATTAAACCCTTTGGAATTGGGCTCTGCTGTGGGGAAAGTCCAGCCTGCCAGCCCCAGGTGGCTGCTCTGCCCTCCCAGGGAGGGAGAGTCACAGGCAGCAAGGATCTCAATGGCAGGCATTAATGAGAGCAGAGATTTGGGCAGAGCCTGTTTGGAAGCCCCGTTCCAGCAGCCAGCCCAGGTTTGTTGGCACTGCTGGCTTCCTGCAGTGGTCAGCTTGGGGCCAAGACAGTGGGGCTGGGACTGCACAGTCCTGCTTGTCCCAGAGCTTCTTCATCTCCGTGGTGCTTTATCTCCTGCTCCAGGCAGCCGTGTGACACGTGGGAGCAGAAGTGGCTCGCTGAGGCAGCAGTGACACAAACGTGGGCTGTCCCTGGGGGGCACGTGCATCCCACTGGTACAGCTCAGCAGTTTAGGTTTGCCACTGAGAAACTGGATTTGTTCCAGGAAAATCATCAACTGCCATGATTAAGTAGAGGTTTGATAATGACAGCACTGCCTGCAGTGGTTGGACACTCGTGGACACGGTTCTGCCCTGCTCCCAGCAATGTCCCTTTACTGAGCTGGAGCTCTCAGCTCCTCCCAGAGGGATTTTGGTGTATCAAGTACTCTGGGCTGGAAGGGCTGGGAGGTCTCAGGCCATGGCAGAGCTACTGAGGATTCAAAAGGTGTCATTACTGCCTGTAATTACTGCCCATCAGCATCACAGCATCCCCAGTGCACCCTGGCAGGATCCGTGCTCTGTGCCACTTGAGGGGCAGACTGCCGAGCTCTGATGAGACAGGAGGTGGCAAATGTGTGTGTGGGTCACTGCCTGGCCATGCCAGCAGCACAAGGAGACCCTCACGAGGTCAGAGATAAAGAGATGTGACAAATAACGGAGCAGAAAAATGCCAAATGCTTCAATGGAGCTTAAAATGCCAAGAGGTGTTAAAGAGGGAGGGTCGTAGCAGAGACCTGAGGCTGCCCCAGAGCTGGTGTGAGGAAAGGCTCGTTGAAATAACTCCATGTGGACGATGAGAGAGACCACAGAGGGAGAAGGCAGTGAGGGAGGAGCTGCTCCAGAATGAAGTGACTCCTCTGCATCTGGGTTCAGACTCGATCCAGCTCTCCCATCACTCCCATCAAGGCTGATCACAATTTTGTCTGGCTGACCATGGTAAGAGAAGCAGCAAGAAGGGAAGGAAGAGCTGCACCACTGTGATATTTAGTGATGCACACAAACTCCTGGGAGGATCTGCAGGATCCACAAAGTGCCCCACAGGATCAGGCAGTGACCCACAAAGGCAGAATGGTGGAACACTTCCCCCCAGGCAGTGCTGGGGGAGAGCACCCTCTGCCACTCCCATATCTGTATTTGGTGCAGGTGTAATTCTGGGCTTGCTTCCTCAGAGGTCCTAAACTTTCAACCTGTGAGAATCTGTGAAAGATCCACGTCCTTTGGCTCTCTTGTGGTGGCTGTTGTGTTGGTGGAACGCCCAGCTGAGAACACAAACTCGTGTTGGGCTGCTTGGGGCGGGCCAGGCTGGCACAAAGCCAGAGCCTTTCCTTCCCTCCTCCAGGCTGGCTCTCGTGGGATCCATGGACATCAAGGAGGGTGGCAGTGCTAAAATTTGCACTGAAGATGCCAAGAAGTTACATTGAAAGCAGCAAAACATCGAATTAATGGCACATGGTGCACGAGCAGCCCTTGCCTTGGAGGCTGGAGCAGGTTGGTGACATGTAACTGAGCAACAAACCTTCCAAAGGCTCGGCTGCCTTCCCTGGCTAACCCCTGCACAGCCTCCTGTCCACTGACACACTGGGATGGCATCAGGGCCATGTGTGGCTCGGGGCAGAGTTAAACACCTGAGAGCAGAGCACCAGGAAGGTGTCCAGGGTGCTCTTGGAGCCCTGCAGGGCGGGTTGGGCTGCGAGAGCCCAGCTCCTGCAGAGCCTTTGGAGATGCCTCCATCTGCAGGCAGGCTACGGCTGAAGAGCCCCCTCAGACCTCCAGAAGTGACAAACAGGGTGCAGAGCTGGATGCAGCACCCCAAAGATGCCTTTGGCTGCAAGGGCTCAGTGGAAAAGCCAGAGCAGCTGGATCCTCCTATGCTGGCTCAAGGAATTTAATCCAAACTTGAACTGATGGTCAAATCTTTGGTGCCCCAGCCGTGACTCAGTGCCAGCCCCAGCAGGGGAGGGGGTGCCTGGGGTGCTGCTTGGCAGCAGGTACCACTTGCAGATTTCCCTTCTGTTTTCCCCCCTGCTCCAAGCAGAGCTTCCCTCCGACCCCTGCCCCTTCCCTGTCCCACACAGAAACAAACGCCCCAGCCAGGATGGCTCCGTGGCTGGAGGTTTCCAGGCCCTCGGGGTCCCAGCCAGCTGTGGGTGCTGTGGGAGGTGCTGAGGCTGAGCTCACCGGGCAGGTGAGTGGCAGAAAAAGATTTTCCTGTTTTGCTGTGCCCAGATATTCTCCAGGCAGCGAGAGAAGCTGCCCAAGGAATTAATGTACACAATATGTACACAATATGTACACCAGCCACAGCCTGCTCCCTCTGACCAGTCACCGGAGCCATTTTTTTGGCAGTAAATGGGAAATTGGGCAAAATTGTCAGCAGGATGCTCAGGTAGCACAGCAAGGGCACAATGGCACTGCCTGCCTGTGTCGGTGCCCACCCTACCCTTGGCAGCTGGGTTGGGAATAACCCCGAGCCCTCCCACGCTGCAGCTCTCCCCCAGCCAAGGGGCTCTGCTGCAGGGTCAAGCCTTGCCCTTCCCTCATCCCTCCTGTCCAAACCAGAGGCTGTGGAAGAGGGCACCTCACCCTAGGCACACTCACTGGGGTGGCCATGTGAAAAACTTGCACAGAGACACGTTCCTGCTCCACACCTGCTCCTCTGGTGGTCCCTGGAGGGACCAGCATCCTATGGCCCTGCCAAGGTCTGTGCCACTCTCCTTCCTTTGTGGCAACAGCCTTACAAAAGATGCTGTTTTCCAGCTGCCCTTGGAGCGTCACCAGAAGGGAAAAGCCCCATCACCCCAGACTGCCCTGCACTGATGTGGAGCAGGAACGCTCCCCTGCCCATTCCCATCCCCACTTCAACTGCTTCCCAACACAGAGGGATCTATCTGCAAGGACATCACCTCTGGGTAGGATGGGAAGAGAATTTTACTTAGGGAAATAGTATTTTACTTAAGTAAATACATAAAAAGATTCCACTTACGTGATCAAATACCTCCTGAATTTCAGCATGGTGAGCTGGAGCCTTGGCTGGGGAGCGGGCGGTTATCATCCGCCCAGGAGACTGGAAAGCAAACACCGGGAGCCTGAGCTGTGTGCTGCGGCCAGAGGCCCCTCCCAGGGGGGGCCACCGGGATGGTGATCCCGTCAGACCTGCCCTCCAGTGCCCTGTGCCTGCCCCAGGGAGTGCCCAGCCTCTGACAGGGCGAGTGGCACCTTCACCCCTGCCAGGCGCTGCCACGTCACGCGGAGCAGTGGGCAGGCTGTCCAGTGTCCCTGCCTCGCTCCTTGGCTTCACCCATGGCTCTTGGTGTTCCACTTGGACCCCTTCTTTTCCTTTCTCATGTCCTGATTTTGCCTCTCTACAAGGCTGAGGGCAGAGATGGTCGTGATTGAGCTCTTGGTATCCCCGATGTCTCCGGGCTCTGTGATGGCTGGGTCACCCCTGCCTGGCGGGGAGCTTGTCCTCTCCAACGCAGCCTGGCACCATCCACGCTGGGCTGGGGCTGTGGCAGTGCCCAGCTCCCTCATTTGCTGGCCTGGGGGGCCACGGGGGGCCAGTCTGAGGATGGCACATGCAAGACATCAATGTGTTAAGTGGTGTGTGGAGCAGTGAGTGTGATGAGGGGAAGCAAAGTCCTCAACCCCCCGTGCTGGGACTGTGCTGTGAGAGGATATCCAGCACAGGACAGCCCTGCTAGGAATTCAACTGGCTTCCAGTCCCAGTGGGAAAGTGGTCACTGGGTCTGCTTCTTGCTGGCTGGTGGACAACATAAGACAACTCAAAGGAGGACAGGCAGGCTGCCCTCCACGATGGAGGTCCTTTGGCCACATCCTTGCCCTTCAAGGCTCATCCCAGCATCCTGCACAGCATCAGCCCTGCCCTTGTGTGACCAGGAGCCCAGGCAGTTTGGCAGGGACCGTGTGCTTCTCCTGTTTGGGCACAGACTCCCAGGGTGGTTGGAGGTGGAGAGGGTGGCTGGGCCGTGGGACACGAGGGCCAGTGGCTCAAGCTGTGCCACACGCAGTCTGCAGGACCAGGCACCTCGTGTGCAGAGGAGAGGACCCTGGCCATGTGTGCTTTCCCTTGACCCGTGCCCATGGGGCTCAGGAAGTGCACAGAGGGTGGATAAGTCACTTCCAGCCCAGAGCTCGGCTCTCTGGAGGGCCAGCAGGGCCCAGCTCCCTCCTGCCCTGTGCCTGGCAGGGAGGCAGCCGTTCCCCTCACCCTGGCACAGGCAGGCGCTGCCTCTCCCCGTCCACCTCATCAAAACCACAAGTTTGCTGTGGGGCTCTCGTGTTCTCCACCCATCCTGGGCTCCAGCTCTCTGCCCGGGCTGGCAGCTTCCCTGGGAGTCTGGGGCTGCCTGAGAGCCATGCAAGAGCTTGCAGGGATCAAACCCTCTGTGATGCAGGGACTGAGGGTCAGGGCTTCTCCCCTGTGCTTCCCTCTGCACAGCCATGCTCCGTGCAATCCAAGCTGGATAAGCCTGCTTGGGGTGGATGGCTGAGGGGTCTGTGAGCATCCCCCATGCTGGACCTCCAGGGAACATCCTATTGCTGCAGGCCATGGGGCACCTTTGCTTGGGAGCATCCAGAGGCTCATCAACATGAACGTGCCCACGCAGGCTTGATCTTGCTCCTCTTTGGTTGTCTCCTCTTGCTTGATGGTCGCTGGTGGGATTTGCCACTGCTCAGCTCACTTGTTTCCTTAAGGACAAACCTATTTGTCCACAGTGCCCTCATGGAGGTCTAGTTTCCACATGTAATCCTGCTCAGATATCCTCTGCTCCTGTCTGCAGCCTCTCCTTGGGCACGACTTGAGGCACCCATGGAGGAAAAACTCAAAAGGCAAAGTTGTCTGTTCCTGCAGGAACGTGGTGATGGGAAGCACAGTATGTGCTCTCCACTGCCTGTGTGCTGCCTGTGCCAGAGGCTGCAGCTCAGGGGCCTCAGCAGCTCTCCTGGGATCCTGCTGCTGCCTCGTACCTGCATCCTACAGAGGCTGTGCTGGACTGTGACCCGGGCAGGACCGGTGTCCGAGGGCTTCGCGGGGTGTCACTCCTCTGAGACCACACCTGGTGGTCTCTTCCCTCCCACAGATGCTGGAGTGGGGGTCAGGACATGGGCAGGTAAACGCAGCTTCTGCAGCTGTGTCTCCTGAGAAGCAAAGCTGCCCTTGTAGGAGGGACTGGGCACCTCCTCAGGTGGCTGCACGTTCACTGCTGATCTCAGCAAAAGGCAGCTGAGGGGCCCCAAGGACTCCAGTCCCTTCCTGACCCCTGTCCCTGTGCAAGACAATGAGCAAGGACATGGCCTCGAGACCCTCAGGACCTTGTCACTCTCATGCAATGGCTTTCCTGCTTGGCCTGTCCCTGGTGGGTTTTTCCCAGGGTTGCTGGACAAGCTGCAGCTGGAGAGCAGCCATCTCTGGTGTGTTTGTGGGGGTTGAGGTGAAGAGGAGCACATGGGAAGGTGCCTCTCTGGTGAAGAGGAAAGGAGACCTGGGAATGTGATTGCCCCTCCAGTGAGGAGGAGAGCAGACCTGTGACCCGGATTTCCAACCCTGGGCTGGACCAATTGCCAGAGCAATGGGTGGTACAAGGGAGAGCCGTGGGGTTTGCGAGGGCTTGAGCCTCGCTGTAACCTCGGCCAGCCATCGGCCTCCCTTCATCCTCATCTTGTTCCTTTCCCTGCTGGGTGGGGAGCACTCCAGCCTAAAAACAACCCGGCAGAGAGCTGTGTGTGGGTTTTTGTTTGGGCTTGCTGACGGCAGATTCTGTTTGCCATCAACAGCACTCCCTGAGGTGTGAACAGTCACCTGCAGGTGGGCGGCACAATAGGGCTCCTGGCAAAGGTGACAGGGACCTTCCAGGCAGGAGCAGGGGAGCTTTGTTCTCCTGAGAGAGCTCTGTTCTCCTGAGAGAGCTCTGTTCTCCTGAGAGAGCTCGGATGGCAGGACAGTGCTGCACAAGTGAGGAGCAGGAGAAAAGCCGCTGTTGCTCCCTGGGACAATTCCTTGGCTAAGGAGGAGTCCGACACCCTTGTGAGTGTTGGCAAAGGGAGGCAGCTGCAGCCTGGACGGTGCAGGCAGCCAGGAAGGTGTCTTTGCTTAGGAGCAGAGTCTGGGATCCTGGGCAAAATGAAACTGCTGCAGGGCTTTGCCAGCTGGGGCAATCCTTGGGAATTTCCTGGGTCTGGAGTGGCCTGCAGAGGTTTCCTTAGCAGGGAGTGGAGAGTGACGGAGCTGCTGCTGGAAATGGCTCCTTGCTTCTGAAGTCAAAGCAGAACATCTGCAAAATAAACAAAAACCTCAGACAGAAGGAGTCAATGCTGCTTAAGTGAACCCGTTAGCTGGAGCAGGTAAACTGCAGCAATACAGAAAAGTCATAATCAGGGTTAAAATTATCCTGGGAAGGTCCAGGAGTCAAAATGCTACTCATGAGCTCATGTTAGAGGGGCCTGGAAGACCTCTCAGCAGTGCTGTGATGCTGGGGCAGACCCCAAAGAACCCTGGCTGGTGCAAGGGGACGAGGAGCCATCCCACAGGGCAGTGCCAGGGTGGCACTGGCTGCATCCACAGTGGGAGTCCGGGTGCTTGAGCCCAGAGCCTCCAGGCTCCACGCTTGTCCCTTTGCCTCCTGCAGGCAGCCAGAGTTTGAGCACCTGGAAGGAGGTTGTTGCCACTGGGATAAGGCAGGGAATTACTGCCTGATGTGGGACTGGGTTCCATTCCTCCCTGCGGATGACCACAAGGACCCTGCTCACATTGCTTAGCTCTGTTTTTTCCCCATATTTAATTCTTCAATTTTTCTTTTTATATTTATGCTGTGTTTGTGTGTTTGCATGTGCACTTTCCTTAAGGAAGGATTTATCTCCATCGTTTTCTGCCAACACGTGGTCGCTTTGGAAATGTCATTTGTACCCTGGCAGCCTGGAGCTTGCTGGATCTCAAAGGGGGATGAAAAGACATGAGGACTGTGTGTGCCTTCCCAGCAGGAGCCAGCTGGCAGTCCCAGATGCAGGGACGGATTGGGGAAGCTGAGTTCTGGGACACTCCAGTTTCCTAGGTCTGTAGTTATTCCCACAAAACTCCCAATGGAGAGAAACTCGAGAGAGGGACGAGCTGTCCCCTCGCCGCCAGCAAACCCTTTGTGCAGCTTTTCTGTTTGCTTTTCAGAGCAGTTTCCAGACAGACCTGTTCCTGGACCGACCCATGATAATTTCTGGATGACTCTCTCCGGGGTATCCAGCACTCTGCCTTATCAGCAACGTGCAAGTTTGCTTTCCGAGTCGTTCTCCAATCTATCAGCCCGTGGGCCTCCCCTTCCGCCGCCGGGCAGCCGCGCTCCGCCAGCACCCACCTACGCTGATCTTTACTTGATTTCACACTTAGCAGAGAGAGCAAGGCATGCCCATTTCCCATTAACTGCAACAGCTCTCCCGGACACTGAAGTAAGCCTGGCCTGCAGTGGCCATGCCCATCGATACCAGCTCTCTGAAAGGATGCTCAGGGAGCAAGTGCATCCAGCTGGGAATTTGGGAGCCAAGCGTGGTGGGAGTGCAGTGGCTGCTGGGCTGCGTGGGACCGCAGTGTCCTGGGGACCTTGTCCCAGAGACAAGGCAGAGCCTGTGCCAGCAGAGCTCCTCTTGGCTGGGAAGGCTGAGGAGCAGCTGGATAAGTGTGGCTTTAGGCAAGGAGTGCGTTGTTGCCCTGGCTGTATGGTTTTGGCTGGAGTTGGGACTTTGGCCTTAATTGTACTTTTATTTGTTCTTTAATCTCAGTCACCTTATCAGAAGCCTTTGAACAACCAAACACATCTCTGTTCACCTGGGGAACAGGCTTTGCTGTTTCTTTTTGGTTGGTTTTGTTTGCTTGCCAAAGACCTCCGAGAGATTAAGTGATCCTTCACAAACCTGGGCTTCGCCTTGAAGCCTCTGGAGGCTGCAGCACTCAGGTGCTGAAAGACAGCTGTGTTTTAGGGTGACTTTGACATTAGACCAGATCCCTCAGGGCCTTGTAGGATCCAGGATCTGAACCATTCCTGAGACTATCCATGTTGTCTTCTCCAAAGAAGTTACATGTTGCTGGGAGGACTTGCTGATCTGTCTGCAGAAGAAGAAACAGAAGTGGGCATCCCAACCACGGGGTGCCATGGGCTCTCCTCAGCAGAGGTGGGACGAGCCTCCCCTTGTCATTAAATTTTGTCCAGTTTTGGGCTGTTCAGAACAAAAGAGACCTGGAGCACCCGAAATGGGTCCAATGGAGGATGACAAAGATGCTGAAGGGCCTGGAGCAT
>VZTH01001825.1:0-56781 GCA_013397815.1 Aleadryas rufinucha
TCCCTGGAGCTGTGGGGTTTGTGGTTTACAGAACTCTAAGCATAACCCTAACCCTAAGCATAACCCTAATCCTAGGCTGAGCAGTAAAAGGCACATGGAGGTAAGGCTGGTGCCAAGGAGAAAAGTGCGGAAGGAGCAATGTTGGGGCAGTGGTGTGCTGGCCTTGGCCTGGCTTTTTCAGCTGCAGTGTCCCTGCAGCTGTAGGGTTTGTGGTTTAGTGAACCCTAACCCTAAGTGTAACCCTATCCCTAGGCAGAGCAGTAAAAGGCACATGGGAGTAAGGCTAGTCCCAAAAAGGAAAGTGTGGAGGGAGCAATGTTGGGGCAGTTGTGGGCTGGCCTTGGCATGGCTTTTGCAGCTGCAGGGTTTCTGCAGGATCCCTTTGTAAAATTTTCACCTGGCAATACTTGATTCTTTGCACATTTTCATGCACACCATCCTGCTATTAGCCACAGGCTGCTAGTTCAGACACTGAAATTTGGCCCAGCAAATTGTCACACAGACAAGTGTGTCTAATTGCATTGATTCTGCACATTTCAAGCATGACTGAGGTGGCCACTGCATCTGCAAAGCCTTGCCAGTTATTCATGTAGTTATGTCACAAGTCCTGTGGAAAGAATCACTCTATTAATGATTTCTCCCCAATGGACGCATAATCCTTACCACACTTCCATATACCCTGTGGTAGATATGAACTAGCCCCCAGGTTTCCTCTGTTCCTCAGAGCTACTTCCAAATCCCCAGCGAGGAGACAGTTATTGGGCATTAAAAGCATTAAATTCCCCCTGGCACTCAAAAGCAGCCATCCCTGGCTGTGCTTACACAGGGAGCAGCTGTGTTTGCCTTGCATTTTTCTGCCACTCACCAGGCAATGGAAGCTGGAAGGGAACCCTCCAGTTTGTCTGCTTCAATGAGCCTGACTTTGCTGCCTGTTAATAGTAAATCACATGACTGAGGAAATTGCTTTTATGCTTATGTGTTAATGTAATAATTCTTTTAAATACTAAATTTTCAATTTTCTGATCATTCCTGTGATTCTAAAAGCAGAGTTCCTTTTAACTGTGCAGTGTTTTTCTGCATATACTTTCTACTACATACTGCAATCACAGCTTTACAGTGCAGCACCTAATGGTTCATTAAGCTGCAATCAATAGAGAAACCGTCTAGATAGGATAAGAGGAGCTATTGAGAAACCTGAGAGGGTGAAACAAAATTTTGAAGATGTTTCTTTCTGCTGTTGGCTCGTTTGGAGGCTTGTGTCATTAGATCTTATGTGGTTCTAAACAAAATCTTTCTGTTGTCCCTTAAAACTGTTTTCACAGAAACACAGAATTGTTAGGGTTGGAAGGGACTCTAGAAATCATCCAGTCCAACCCCCCTGTCCATGCAGGGTCACCTGGAGCAGGTGACACAGGAAATATCCATGGGGGTTGTGAACATCTCCAGAGAGGGAGAACTCCATGACCTCCCTGTGCAGCTGTTCCAGTGCTCTGCTGTTCAGCAGAAAGAAGTTCTCCCTCATATTGAGGTGGAACTGTGTTTTAGTTTATGGCCATTGTTCCTCATCCTGTCTCTGGGCACCACTGAAAAGAGTCTGGCACCTTCCTCTTGCCAGCCACCTTTGAGATATTTATATGCATTTATGAGATTTCCTCTCACTTTCCTCCAGACTAAACAGGCCCAGCTCCCACAGCCTCTCCTCACAAGAGAGATGCTCCAGACCCCAAATCATCTTTGTAGCCTCTGCTGGACCCTCTCAGGTAGCTCCTTGTCTTTCTTGCACTGAGGAGCCCTTCACCTGTTTGCAGGTCAGTGACACCTAAAATAACAAACCACAGAGCCACAGATCATTGGTTCTGTGTTTGCTTGGGATTGCTTTGAGGTATTCAGTGAATCATAGGAGTGACCTGAGTTTCAAATTTGCAGACAAATTTGAGTACAAGCCTGTAATATTCTTCACATGCAAAAAAGAAAAGTCAGTGTTTATTTGCAACAAGAGGACAGGAGTCTTGGCTTGAGTATTAATATCAATTATCCTTAATAATAGTAATTTGCATGTCCACGGTGAGCTTTGCACTGCTAAGATTTAAAGCCTTTACAAGCTGGGTCAGTAACTCAATGCTGAATTTACAGGGCAATAAATTAGGAGGAAATTTAAGAACTTGTACAGGAAAACACACTTGATGTGACACATGCAATTACCATGATCCTACATCTGCTCTGGATATTTTCACATATCAATATTATTTATGCACTAAATCTTCAGCAGATGCAAGTCAGCTAAGAGATATACAGCAGCTGAACTTCAGGCTGCACAGAGCTGTGCATCTCTCTAGTTGTTGGGCTCTGTGCAACTTTAACTTACAAGCAATGAAAACTTGTTTGTAGCATTAACTAATAATGTTTAATTAGCCTAAGACTTGTTTGTGGGAGGAGTCATATACATGCAGTTGCAGTGGGGCCAGTGGAAATCTTTTTAGGATTTCAGCCCCAACATAAGCTCTGATTAAAGTTTTGATTAAGGTCAAAAACATTATAAAGTTGCTCTTTCTTTATGAGTATAGAAACTCCACGAGTGTCTTGTCTGCAAAAGCTGGACAATATTTCTGGTGGTTCTTTCACGTATGTGTCGTACTGCTCCTCCCCAGTCTTCTGTGAAACAATGACTATTTTCCACAGCCCAGAAGAAAATGGGAATTGAGGTAGGATTGCTATTCCTGCTACAGGAGCCCAGAAGAGGTCAGGAAAGTGAGATGTTATCTGAGCCATTTGTTACCCAAACCAATTTCATCCTGAACTTTGCGTCTTTCTTGATAAAGTGATTTATTAAAAACGGATGACTGTTTTGCTTTTGACAATTTCACATTCTCTGCCTTCTGGCTATGGAATCAGACCACTGATTTCGAGTTTATGAACCATCGTCTCAACAACGGTCATCTCAGCATAATTCCAAGGAATCTTGGTGTTTTTCTTTATATTTCACTTGTTTTCCAGTCTCTGTCCCAGCCTTTCTCTTAATAAACACATATTAATACAATATTCCTGAATCTACAGTCCTGGAAAACTGAAAACTGAAATTTGATGCATTACAGGGACACTGTCATGTGAACAGAGGAACCTTAGTAACAAGACTAATTTCCTTGTTGCCATAGAACAGTCTTTCTCATATTGTTACAAGAAATCCTGCTACTTCTGCTTGGAAAAAGCTGGTTGGGTCTACGTTTTCAGCTGTCAGAACACAGAGCTTCCCAAGGGCCTTTGAAGATGAAGTCCGTAGCGTGGTCTGATCATCTGCTTTCAGCAAGCAGCGACCAGGCTCTCCCTTCCCTTCCTTACACTCCAGTGTTTCCAAGTAAAATTAAGAGAGCAAATTCAGGCAGTCCTGAGTCACTCAAAACCTTTTCAGATGCAGGGGATTTCCCTGAATCTCCTTGTCTGAAACAACCAGCGGATGACAGCTCTCTTTGCCTCCACACACAGTTCCCCAGGCAGAGGATGGAAACCTAGGGATTTTTTGAAACTTGATTAAAAGCATATTGTTAGTGGGACCACTTTTAAGAGGGCCAAAAAGTACCCAGTGATTAATTCTCATGAGTTCAGCTTGATGTGAAGTAACTGAGATGGTAAAACACTCTGATGGGCTGGGACAGGAGTCCTATTTAGCAACTGCTGTTTGAGCAGAAACAGCCCTATTGGAGAAGAAACAACTCACAGCAGGGATCTCAAAAAATCCTGGCAATGTGCCCTTGCGGAAGGGTTGTGAGGCTGCAGTATGGAAAGGGAGTGCATCTCCTTAGGGTGGTGCTGCTCCCTCACAGGGGTGGACAAGCACTGTTAACCTGCTCCCGGCGACCCTGGGAGCAATTTGAAAGAGCCATAAGGAGCCCCAGGTTCACTTCCAGCTGTAGATTTTACATCTGCGTAGCCACAGGCACCAGCTCCTTGTACCTCCCACCTCGGTGTTAAAAATGGGTAAGTTGGTTACTCCTATTGACACCATGCCTCAGCGTAACTCACAGACTCGTGCCCCAGTTTCTTTCTGTGAAAGAAACTTCTTTCTGTTTCTTCCTTTTCTCTTTCAGCCCAGCCTTGAGGTTTATTCCATCCTGGGCACACAGTTCAGACAGAAGACATGCAAGGCTGGGCTGGGTGAAGACACTGTAATTTCATCACAGAAATTATTTATCAGAGTCCTCTCTTTTCATACATGCACATTCCCCCCTAAGAAGCTGCTGGCTGACAATGTGTGTCTGCCAGACCACAACATGGCCTATTACCATTTAGTCTGGCCTGTTAAGGAGATCTTTAAATAGATATGTTTATCTTTGATCACCAGTAACATCCCCTGTTACTAGCACAGGCACAGTGAAATGAATCTGGAAGCAAGCAGCTCTATTAAAGAGCACAATGAATCCAGGACCTGTTGCCCCTCTGGGCCATCAAAGCCTCTTCTGTTTCCAGCACATTATACCTTGTTCTCAGCCTGATCATAATTGGCTTATTAATTAACTAATACTTGAGAGACACCGTGAAGCTGCTAATCATCACATAAAACCAACAAATATTTATATCTTATTAAACATACAATAGGATATCTTGTAAGTAGAATTAAATTCCTTTACTGCCTCACAGTTTTGAGCTTAGCTGACAGCTAGTCTTACAACACATTTAAAAATGTGAACATTTAAGAAAGAGTAATTATGCAAATAGGCTACTGAGATCCATGCACACAGCAGTAGCTCCTCCTCGTGTTCTTGGCAAGTCACCAGCATGTTCCAAGCCAGATGCACATTGGACACGTCTGCAAAAAGAGCTTTACATTGTGATACCTTACAGAGGATGGTTTTAATTACATGAATTTATTCTGACACATGGATCCAGTTTTGTTCTGCTGCTTATGTGAGACACTGCCTGCAAGGGTACCTTGGTGGAAATCACTCTGGCACTGCTTGAACTGCCTGCCTTTTGGTGGGCTGTGAGCCTGTTCAACATGCTCCTCCTCAGTGGGGCCTCCCTGCAGCACTGGAGGAGGGCCAAGAAGAGATTACACTACGTGCCTGCAGTCTGGTCCCACTGGAGCAGTATTTTATTGGTTGACACTTATTAATTTCATCTCATTAATTTGCATCAGATAGTAATTTCCTCTCTGCTTTCTTAAGAAGTATTGGGAATGTGATTATTCTCGTCTTGCAATGAATTTATTCTTTCATTCATTATGGCATAATTATCTCTGTGGTGTTGAAGTATCTGGTGTACTAATAACTACTAATGATCCTGGGAGCTGATATGGGGTGTGTGATTTGTCCTGGCCACTGGAAAAGATTAACATTTTGAGTTAAGCATCACAGGCACTGAAGTGCTGAAGTCCGTTGCTGTAATTTGCTATATGAATTAAATAGTACAATTTTGAATGTAATAGATTTTAATATTTATATCCTTTAGGATAAAAGGATTTGAAATCCTTTAGGATTTCACTGTTCTTTAGGCATGGAACTGAGATGCAACCTGCCAGGGTTTAAGGAAGTCCCTAAAGACATGTGAGCTTTGCAGCTCTGATCTGTGGTCTCATGGATTTTGCAGAAGGTAGGTCAGATTTGACAGCCACCAAAATCAGCAACACTTAATTTCAACAGAAGGAGCATTATCCTAACATTTACATGATGAAAGATTTATTGACTAGATTAAGAATACTTATTAACTGTACTGAGAATGACATAATTGAACAGTCCTGTGCATATTCTCCTAACACCCTCAGGGTAGTTAAAAGCACTCAGGCTACTGCTGAGTTCTGTTTGCCTTGAATTAGCAGCAACCTTTGTGGCTACACCTGGGCACTGCAGTGGCAGGTGCCTTCCTCAGAGGGAAGGAGCCATGGAGGCAGCAGGGACACCCATTGCACTCTTCCTCCCTAAACACAGCTGGATAGGAAGGAGAAAAAATGACAAGGTAGTTAACTGTAGAGATCCAGAGCCCCTCCAGGCCAGGACATGGCAGGGAGAAGAGCAGCCCCTTTCCTTCTCATGCCACCTCCCACCCATACTATGATAGGTTTTTCTGAACATTATGTATGGGGACCTTGGGTCACATTTTGTCCCTGAACTAAGTTTATGCCTTGCAGTGTCTTGATGTTTAGGGCTAACACTCTGCTCTGTGTGCTTGAGCTGAACTGCTGCAACATCAGAATCCAAAAACTCAAAAAATACATATTCAGTGTATTTTAGTGCTTTCACTTTCTACTCCTAACAGTACATTAATGCTACTTGTTTTTAATATGTATAAGAAATGCATATTGCACAATGGCAGTGTCCAAAAGCATAAAACAACTGTTAATTATTCAATCCGCAGTTTTTCTCCCTCCTGCTGCAAACTACACCAATAAATAGTAAATAATTTGCTGTCAGAACAGAGACATCTCCCTTTCAGAGAACCTTAGCATTTCTATCTCCAATGCTGCACCTAAGAATATCCTTTCATTCACAATGCAGCCTCCATCAATCAGGGCAGCATCACAGGGGAGACAGAACTTTTTTCCACCTAAAAGAAATGTGTCTTCAGGGACTAAGTAACAAGATTCCTGTAGAACAATACAAAAATGAACTTTTCTTGTGCACAAGTTTTGGGCAGGTAAATTAATTCTCAAGACACACACAATATCAGTAATCTTCTGCACTATATTATTTTATACCAGTGCTTCTTAGAAATAATATTGGCTGAAAAACAACAGCTCAAAGATCAGCCCTTTAAACCTCTCTCTCCAAGTGAGTATCTTCAGCTTCATTTGCCTAGTGTCCATAAATCACCCTGACCAGGAAAACCTACCCAAGGCCTTTACATTTCCCATCACCCTAAGTATTGCTCATCTCAATGCCTTTGGGAGGCAAAAATAGCTATAACCCCTATTTTATGGGTGAGGAACTGAGGCTGGAAAAGAAAGCACATGCCTCGATGGGAGCCATGTGTCTAGACTCCCTAAAAACCACTCTCAAGCTGCTTGTCAAGATTGTGTAAGCAGCCTATAGCAGAGCCAGGAAGCAGGTCTTGGAAGTCCAGAATTGTTATCTAGTTGCTTGTTTGTGAAATTAAATTTCCAAGCTGTTCTTGACTCTTGACACAAATTACTGGGTTCACCTGTATCATGACAGATGCTGCAGATACGGATGCATCATTACTGCATCATACAGGCTGTGTCCACACTTCTTGCTGCCCTGCCCACCTCACCTCCCTCTGCCCAATTCCTCCTTTGCTGTGCAATTCCAGATGCATTTCAACATGTTAGTTCATTATACAGGCTGGTGAGGAAAATGACATGCAGATGACTCACTCCTCTCTTGGTGCAGGTGGTAACCTGAACTTTTTTATGCTCCTCAAGGTGGTGCAGCCTGGGAGGCTGCTGTGGATGGGAAAGCAACTGCAGAGTTGAAACACCAGTACTCAACATGAAACAGGAGGTTACAATTCGGTGGCCATGCTAACAGCACAGAAACTGAACTCAGGGTTATCCCAGGAGGTTTCACGTCACTCTTTAAAAGTCAGGATGTGAGTTCATCAAGTTAACCTAGAACAAGCTGTGGTGGGAACATGGATCTAATTTTCTGTTTGATTCCAATTCATGCCCCTATATCTCCCTTGGCCTTCAAGGAGAAATTCCTGCTTCATGCCAGAGTCAGCCCCCTTAACTGTAGCATTGCTGTCTGCAGTCCCTTATTAGAAGGTTTATTTGTGCTCAACAATTGCAGGACATCAACAGAACCACGAGGTTGTAAAGACTACCATTACAAATATGCGAGAAGAAGTAGAGAAATTCTAATTTAGTTGAGTGTCTGTGCTTTGCCAGTTATTGCAATCTAATTCACACAATTAAACCTCCTGAGATAATGATGAAGTTAATTGTCATTGCAAGGCCATTAGAGAGAATGCCTTATCTTGATTTAAAAGTTGCAATTGCAAAATGATGGACACCAATACTTTAAGTACAAAGGTACACTGGCATCTCTGAGCACTTGTTCAGCGTGGGAGTGCTACTAATCCTACAGATACTGGAGATACAAAAACATGATGTGCAGCCAACACACCTGTGCTGGCCCCAGCTCTTCACACGGACTTTGCCAAGATAAGTGAGAGGCAGCAAAAAAAGTGCTCCTGGGCAGCACTCCACAGATCGCACTTCACCCTCTCAAGGAACTTTTCAAAAGGCTGAGTCTTGCCCTTGCCCTGTAATTCAGTGCAGGAACAATGATTTTAGCAATGAATTTGGGGCTGTGCCTGGGTCTGAAGCAGCATGTGATCATGACAAACAATTCAGTGCAGAGCTGCCATCCCTCCACCCCCTCCACCACCTCTAATCACATCATACCATCTGAGGGAACTGCAGTTCTCAGTGTTGAACCTCTAACCCTTATTTCTTCCTTAAGATTAATAAGACATTTATCAGGAGTCAGGAATCTCCAGTTTATTTTTCCTTTTAAATTTTAACAATAGAGGGGAGCAGCATATCTAATCTCCAGACCTGAGAGACTAAACTGTTGCCTGCCAGACTCCTATCACTCCTTCCCATGTGTATTTCCATTCACATAGTTTCATCTTTTTTTCTCTGTTATATCCTTTCTCCCTGTGGTTTTTACCTTCACTGGGTATTTTTAAAGTGGGGTCAGAAATCAAGGGAATGTTTTCCAAATTATCAGCAAGAGCATTCAGCAATGTCAGCAGGAAGCACCAGGAAATTTCATCTGGCTGCATGGGGACCATGTTTCTTTTTGCTGTCAAGACCTGTTATTTAGCCAACCTTAAGAGGAGTCAATTCTCCTGAAATTACCACAGGAAGCAAAATCACTGATAGTGAGTCTTACAAGCCCCTGGTATCAGGTCTTCTTAAACTCTTGGAATTTCAAGACCCCCAGCTGAGAGTTTTTTGACTCTGCTCTATCAATGCATCTGTAGTAATTCAGCAAAATTCACAGGAATTAAACTATAACCAGAAAGAACATATAAATAGCTACTTGTGTGTATGATAGAGGGAATTGCTAGCAGACTGCAGGATGGGGAGCTGGCAGGCTGCACAGCAGATCCACCTGTCTCAGTGGATCAGGTACTGTTAAGCCAACAGAAATGATCGACAGGATTATGATGGTCACTGAATATTCAGTGTTGCTCAGCAACAGCATGAGGGTAAACACTTAGAACACATAGAAGTGGTTTAAAGTCTGCAAATGTGAATGGAACACGTCAGGGGATGGACATAACACATGTCAGGAGAGACTGAGTGTGGGAGGAGGTGACAACACTTCCTTACAACACCCAGCAGTCTTAAACACCCATTTAAAGGGTTTGTTTGCTATTCCAAGGCTTTCCATGGCTATTTTAGAGCATTATTAGCCTCCAGGTCTGAGCTTCACAGAAACACAGAATATGCTGAGTTGGAAGGGACTCACAAGGATCACTGAGTCCAACTCTTGGCTCTGCACAGCACCATCCCCAAGAGTCACACCGTGTGCCTCAGAGTATTGCCCAAACTCTTCTTGAGCTCTGCCAGGCTTGATGCTTCACCACTTCCCTGGGGAACCTGGTGCAGTGCCCAAACACCCTCTGGGAGAAGAACCTTTTTCTAATATCCAACCTAAACCTCTCCTGACACAAATTCAGGCCATTCCCTTGGGTCCTGTCCCTGGTCACCACAGAGAAGAGATCAGTGCCTGCCCCTCCTCTTCCCCTCACAAGGAAGCTGTAACTGCAGTGAGGTCTCCCCTCAGTCTCCTCCAGGCTGAACAGACCCAGTGCCCTCAGCCACCCCTCATTCGGCTTCCCCTCAAGGTCCTTCACCATCTTCATTGCCTTCCTTTGGACACTCTCTAATAGTTTCATGTTTTTCTTGCATTGTGGTGCCCAAAAGTGCCCCCAGCACTCGAGGTGAGGCTGCCCCAGTGCAGAGCAGAATGGAAAAATTCCCTCCCTTGCCTGGCTGGTGGTGCTGTGCCTGAGGCACCCCAGGACAGGGCTGCTCCTCCTGGCTGCCTGGGAACAGCTTACCAGCTTACACGTGTCTGTAACTAGAAACTGTTGATAATCAACTCCTCTTTGGCAGCAACTATGCTGGGAACGGAAAGTCAGACTTGAGGGACTGTAAGTCATGTGATTTCCCAGCACAGCCACCTAGCAGAGGCAAGCATAACATTTCTGATGTTACGTTATGTTACTGCTCAGGAGGAAATACCCAAAGGGGAGGGAAGACTAAATTAGCATAGAAGTCTTTAATATTTTGTGATTTAAGAAAGTCACTGTGAATATGATAATTATTTGGAGAAAGGAAAATTGTAAAGAGAATGTAATGGTCTGTGAAGCCAGCAGTAATTATTGTTATTACCTTAGACTGCTGCTGAAATGATGGTTTGATTTCCTTGTACTTCCATACTTTTAGCTACTCTGCATTGTGTCAGCCTTATAACAACAATCATCACTCACTTTTATGTAGTATGTACAAACTGGCCACAAGCCCCACAGATATCTGAGAGCATAATTTTGGTTATTGTGGTACCTAACTAACATCAAAAGATTAAGATGAAGGTTTTTTTGAGATTTACCAACCCCTTGGCTTCTCTGAAGTAGTGACAGACTATTCTGTAGAGCTAGTGGAACTAAAATAGCCAGTGAAAGTGCTTTCTACATAAAGATTGGATCTGAAATGAATTATTCATCTGACAAATTTGGTCCCTCATTGAAAATTTAATACATTCTTCAACATTCACTAGGACAAAGAGAAAAACACTAAATCAGGGTGCCAGCCTTTGGACGCTGAAGCTGCATCTGGACTGAAATACCACAAGCTTATGAGGACCAGTCTGCCTCCAGGCACTACCATTAATATTTCAAACATGAAGTTTCAGCCTTGGATGGAAGTGCAAAGTTCAAATTAAATAAACTTTTCAGACTGCTACACTGGAGTTCTCTTCAAAACCTGTCTCCAGAGGGCACTGAAAGGTTGGTAACATCAAATCTAACCAATTTCAGGAGCCCTGGAACTTTTCATGTATTTCACAGGGTTTCAAACATACTCCACTTAAAGTTCAGGCACATACAAGTTTAGAGTCTCAATATCCATAGGTCTCTCCCATTTTAAGGACACTCGTGTAGCATCCATAGCCCAGTAAAGCAAACACAGATGACATGACAATATCCTGTATGCAGAAACACATGCCTGGCATTTCCATATACAAACTCAGCAGGTAACCATCCATAACTGCTTCCCCTCTTATCCACAAGATGTGTTTGTTTTGTCCTCTGTAGAGGAAGATCAGTCCTGCAGTGTGTCCTTATCTATGCAGGAAAAAAACATTTTGTGTCTAGGTCATAGGAGAAAAGGAAGTTATGAGGTGAATAAAGCAATTAAAATTAGCAACTTTGCAAATACTTCCCTCCGTTCTAAAACACACTTGTGCTTTACTCTGCTGTTGAGGCCACAAGCAAGCACAGCAGTAGCAGCAGCATTTCTCTGGTGCCTTGGCTGTTAAAGGCTAAACCAAGGCTGCTAAAGAGGAATGAGTATGCCTTAGCTGTACCAAAAAAATTCCACTCAAGATCATTTTCAAGAGCCTCCACAAAAGGGCAGTTATGATTTGGCTGTGGTCCTAGCAGCTGCAAAAAGCACGAGCACTCCAGGTCTGTGCCGCTGCTCAGTCAGGAGGCAAGATGTCCCTGTCCACAGGAAAAGTTCTGTCGGGAATAAGGCCCAACAGCAGAGGAGGAGGACATCAGTCTTTGACACTACAGCTCTCCAAGAAGGGACACAGTCATCATAAGGGCAATATTTAGCTGTTACAAGTATGCAGCATCTTCTTAGCTTCCTATTCTTCCCTGCAACCTTCTGCCAGGAATGTGGGCTAATAGCCAAAAAAGAGGTTCACCAGCTTTCCCCTGTGGACTATGTCTGTGACGTACCAGTCACCCCATCCCAAAGCACCCAGGCAAAATCTTCATAACTGTCCCACCAAGTGCTAGCCTGCCTTACTGACCTCTTTGAAAAGGAGCAGAGGTTAAAGTGGCAGAGGTGATTAGAGTGCTTAGAGTGGCAGGGGTTAAACATTACCTAGCATCTGAATTCTGTTCTCTTGCAGGTAAGGCTGTATTTCAGCAGCAGGCAAGCAGGCCTTTATCTCGCCAACCCAACAGTTACCACAGGTTTGCCAAGACTTGATACTTTTATAGTGTCAGTGGTATCTAAATATAAATCACATGCCAGGTCTGCAATGCTACTGCAGCTGTCACCGTATCACATTCAGCAACATATTAGTTTTGTGAGAGAGTTCATAAATAGGACAGTAAATTTTGATTCAAAGAAAAATGTTACTGTATCTAAAAGACAGGATGTCAGGAATAACTCCACTAACCTGCTCTTTGGTGCCTCAAGCTGTAAGGAATGCAGGGAGCATCTAGCCTTCCCCTTCCAGTGGCTTTGCTGTGAACTGCGAACCCATGAAAACTGTGGAGACACTTTGAGGAATTAATATGAAACATTTCTAGTTTGTGTCAAGTTATGTGGCTTTGTGACAGGCATTTACCATTAGGTAAACTACTGTAGGTAGGAAGGTATTTACTCCATTTGCTTATGTCAAACTTGTCAAAAACAGATTAAAAAGTTGCTTTGGGTCAAATAAATATTTTGTTCAAGTTGAAGTATTGTTTGGTTGAGTTTGTTGGGAGTTTTTTTCTTCTTAGCTATTATTTATTTATTTTCTTAGTTATTTTTAGATTCAAGCTAGACTGTTTTCAGACTCTACTCTGGTGCAGATATGTTGACTCAAAACAATTAATAATTTCTTCTGATTTGCTCTTTGTTTCCCAAGCTACTTTTTAAATCTAAAAACCAAAGAAGTCTTGCCCATGATTCCCAGCTTGCCCAATTCCCAGCTTTCTGTGGCAGCACAAGAGTGCTTTAGCACACAACAGTGGGAAAATACAGTTTCCAGTAATAAAGTGCTTCTCAACCCCACCCAGTAAAAGCATGGGTAAGCTCCAACTCTGGAAAACAAACTGTGCAGTCAGCTCAGAAGGCACAGCTCCTCTGCACACCTTATTCACAGAAGGAAGTGTTTCTCTTGGTCCAGAGCCTTTCCGATTGACTATCTCGTTGTTTTACCTAGCTGGGGACCAAGATTGCAAAATGCAGCGAGGAGAAAGGCAGATTAACATCAGTGGGCTAAGAGACTATGTGCAGGTAGAAGCTGCATTATTTTTTAGTAGGTAACACTTGCAGGAATGTGCAGTGTTGTTGCATTTATGTATGGCAAACATGGCACAGTGGAGTAGAAGTCACCATCAAAGGTTACTAGATGAGGGATATGAGCCGATGAATGAATTGCATCTGCAATTATGGAGAAACCAGAGACAAAACCTCAGATGGTTCAACTTAAGAGCATCCCACAGAATTGAAAAAAATTATTTTTAGACTTATTTGGCTCCACATCTTTTATTTCAGGCCTTAGGTCACTGAGGTTAATAACTCCTTCAATGTTTGCTTCTTTTGGGACTGGTAAAGCCGATGCCAGGAGGCAGCCCAGCTGTGCAGCACCTGTCCTAGCAAAGCAAGCTCACACCACAAGGGACAGTGTGTCCTTGAAGACCCACAGGATGAGATCACAATTTGCAATTAATACATGTTCAATTCTACATTTTTAAAATGGATATCCTGAAAAAATACCTCCCACAAAAAAAAATTGTTAAATAGTGAAATCATTCTGCTTTGCAGGTCAAAAATTTTTCACCCATAAAATGCAAGTATCACTTGCTAAAAACTGAGAGGGCAAACAGGTTTCCTGGTTGCAGTGAGCTAGCGAGAGAGCTCTTTTTGTTCCCATCATGGGAAGAGCACAATGGTGCTGGGAGTGGACACTTCTAGAAAGCTTTGGCTGTTTGCAGCTCCTTCCAGCTCTGGGAGCCAAGTATTGCCAGAAGGGTTAAAATATCCAAAAAAAGCAAGACACTGAGTAGCAGTATCTGAAACCCCATGAGGAATCCCAAGAATGCCTATGCTTAGCAGCCTCTATCGGGAGTAAGTTCTACTTGTTTTCTCAAAGGGGATCTGCCCAGAGGAGTGCTGCTATTGCAATTAGCTACTTTTCATCTGGAGGATCTCCCACCCTCAGGGACTGCATAATGCAGTTCAATAGAGCATGCAGAAATGGGATGTTTCAACCACAAATACTTCACCAATATTCACCAAGGTGTTCAATTGACAGCTGGCAGCTATTTGTGCATGGGCAAGGGGACAGAGGAAACATCATTGTGGCTTTACGCTACTGCAGCAGCTTTTGTGCTTCCAGTTAATTTAGATGCAAGGAAGAGCTGGTTAGTCCTAGAATGGGAGAGCAGTGATGAGTCAGTTCTCCCTCTTTTTAAGTCACTGAGTCCTTTTAAGGTCAAATGCAACTGTCCTGGACATGTGTTCACTGCAGTTTCCTTCAGAGTGAGTCCTCATTGCTGTCAAATGTTGGATTGCTATGGCCTCCCATATTTCCCTCTACTGTTACTGCCACAGAATCTGAGAAGAAGGTTTCATTCAGAGGTGGCCAGGCTGAGTCCTGCTCTAACACATGCTGCAGCCTCTTGTAGTGGCTCTTTGAGTGGTACCGGAAGGTCTTTTTCAGAAGCAGCCACAGGGGTCTGTTCTCAATGACAGCTTCCTGTAAAGGTAAAAGCAAAAAGAAGGTTTAAGAGGACCTGGACAGCAGTTTATCCAGGGTATACACACAGTTCACATAGTGGAGACCTCCCACCTGCCCTGTTCATCCACATCCCTTAAACAGCCTGTTATGGACCACTTTTCATACCAGCTCCACCAGAGTTCTCCACCAGAGAACTGTGGCCAGCTCCTCCTGAGAGTCTTCAGGATCTGAGCAGAAAACACCACTGACTGCCTGTGTTTTTCCAGCCTGGGGCAGGGCCTGATAGATACCACTCACCAGAGGAAAGAAAAGGTGGCCAGGCCTTGCATTCCCTTATCATTCAGATGGAGGGCTTTAAGAAAAGAGAGCAAGGGTGAGGTAGAAGCAATTACTACTGTTTTACTAGATATTCCCAAACTGGGCTGAGGAGGAGGCAGAAAGAGCAAGACTTGACCATTTTGCCACTCCAGTTAGTGCTGACCAGTACATCCAATGAAGCACACTCACCTCGACAAGGAAGGACACAGCAAGTGTGACTGCAAGCATTATCACCATGGAGATTCGCCACGTGGTAGGGGTGCAAACAAGCTGGGAAAAAACCAGGAGAAGCTGTTCAGCAACGTGTCCACAGTAAACACTGGTGGGTACTTGTGTAATAGAACACAGAATAATTTAGGTTGAAAACAACCCTAAAGGCCACTGAGCCCAACCATAAACCAGGCCCTGCCAAGTCCACCATGTCCCTAAGTGCCACAACTACTCCTCTTTTAAATACTTCCGGGGATGATGGCTCAACCACCTCCCTGAGCAGTCTGTCCTTTCAGTTAAGAAATTTTTCCTACTCTCCAGTCTAAATTTCCCTTGGCACAACCTGAGGCCATTTCCCCTCTATCACTCGTTACTTGGGAGAAAAAAGGTGACCCCCACCTTGCTACAGTCTCCCATCAGGTAATTGTAGAAAGAATTAAGGTCACCCCTGAACCTCCTTTTCCCCAGACTAAACACAGTTCCCTCAACCACTCCTTAAATGACTTGTGCTCCAGACCTTCAGCAGCTTTGTGCCATGAAAAGCCAGACTCCCAAACTGGTTTACCCTGCTGATGAGCTAATACTGCTATTTGTCTTGAGGAATTACTGATAAAGATGCTTTTAAATCTATGATGCAGTAGAGAAAACAGAGAAAACCATTCTTTAGAATTGCAAGATGAATTCTAACGAAAATTTTACTTTCTAATATTAGGAAATACTCCAACTGAGTATTTCAGCCCCAAACCCAGTTCCAGCTTCCCATAGATGGGACTGGCTTTCTGGCTGTAGCTCAACTGCTTTTGGAGATGCAGCTCAGATCCAAAATTTGAATCAGCAGTTTCTCCAGGGCTAGGCTATTGCAGAGGTTTTTATTGCTACTGCCTTCCTTTCTCTTCTCAGCAATTCCAGTGTATTCCCTCCAGACTGCTTGGGCTGGGAGTTTCGCAGTTCTCCCCAAAAGCATTTTATCCCCTTGCAGCTGCAGTGCTGAAAAATGTCCTGTGCCACCACAGTCCTCAACAGGACGATGACTTGCTTTAAAGTGCCATCTCGTGGCTGGTTCTCCAACTGGATCTGCCCGCTGAGCCGGGCTCTGCAAATAGTTACACAGTGAGGCAACTTTAGGTGGGCTGTTTTTACAATCGAGACCCGGACCCTTTGTTTCTGTTTCTCTTTCCATGTTTCATTATTTCCATTTCTAAACCGACTTGCCAACTGACATGCAAACATACAGGACTGGAAAATGCATCATGTTCAGCACCTGTGACTCAAAGACAGCATTTCATCACTCTGATTGAAAATGTACAGAAAAAATAGCTGTGTGGTCCTTTTGTTGTCTTGTTCCTCTGACTCCTACAGCAAGACTGTGAGAGTGTCACAGTACAGAAGGCTAACATCTCCCAGCCTCAACATACTAATTGTCAGGCCTACTGACAACCCCATTCTTCAGTTGATGTAGATCTTATCCTTCCCTCACATTTCCCTTGGGATGGATTTGCACAAGACAACTCCCAGCTTGCATTCTGCTGGACTACATAAGTCAAGCCTTATTGGTATTTATTGATCAAGCATCAAGATAGATCCTCTCTTGCCATGGCAGCCACACTAGTCTTTCTCTACAACTGTTCTACACCCAAATCCTGCTTTGGGAAACTGCAGGCCCTCTGAGATTTAAACAGGGAGCCTGAAAAGATTGGGGACTGGAACTGTTGCTCTGAGTGCCAACTGGCAGAGCTTGGCAAGAGGACCTTTGTTCAGAGTAGCACAGCTTGAGAAACACAAGAACATGGTGCTTTATTTTAAATTTGCAGAGCCTAGCCCTGCTCTGCTCCTGGCTTCACAAGCCACCAACATACCACACATCATAAGCTTAGTGATGTCATCCTCTGTTGCTTGGACAATATGCTGAAACAATCAAAATTACATGTGTATCTGTCCTGCTCAATGCACAGATATTGGTTTGGAGTCACCGTATTTCCAGAAGTTTCTACAATCCCATTGTTAAAATCCACCTCTTTAAATTTTATTTGTCTTTAGAGGTGCCATGTCTCCCTGCAAAGGTCTGTGCCTTTTGCTAAAACAATCCCAGTGTGCTTATAATGCAGTGGCAGTAGGAATAAAATCCCCTTTGGAACAATACTCACATCCATCTTGGAGTAGAGATCATCAATGTCAGCAAACATCAAGAAGAGGCAAATGCCCAGCTGCCCTATGAGCACCAGTACGAACACATCTGAAGGGATAAGAGCAAAGAAAGAAACCTACAGGTTTATGAGCAATCTCAGCTGCTTGCCTTTACTGTAGAAGATTGTAATAATTTTCTGTGTTACACAGTCATCAAAAGAATCCATGGGATAGAAAGGAATTTTCAGCAAAAGAAAAATGAACAGAGTAAAACTCCAGGCTTACTCAGTCAAGTATCTATACATGAGTATGGGACAAGCATTGTAGCCACAGATTTAAAACACCAAATGAGTATTTTGAACATTTGATTTGACCTTTCACATCTGAGAAGCTTTACAGCCTTCCAGTGAGTCTCTTTCTGATCACAGTATATCCTGTGATTTAGAAAAATGTCCAGGATGTAGTCTTGGTCTTTTTAATATGATTAGGAATGTTGCCTCCAGTTTCAGTGGTGTCAAGACTTTGCTCTTGATCAGGATCTAAAGAGTCCAAGTAATGGAGAACCTATTACCTTCCCCATCTGTAGGCAAATGTGCCAAGGATGAGTAAATTCATTTTCTCTTCAGCTGGCATGCACTGAACTTCATCCTCCACCCACTTATTTTTGTTTTGCCTTGTTCTGGGAGACTGATGATCCACTTTTCTACTATCTAAGAGGAATGTCCCCTCCTCACTATTACTGTACTGAAACATCAAAGCAATGAAACCTGCAGCATTATTTTAGCTCTCCAGGAAAAAAAAGAAAAAAGAAAAAAGGATAAACTTGCTGAAGAGAGTTTTGTCTAAGAGCATGCTGCAGGATTTGTCCCACACAGAAAAAGAACAGCTCTTCCATGACTCACTGCAGCTTCTGGAGCTGTCACAAACATATGTGGTCATCTTCCCTTCACATGGCAGTCTTTCTCCTGATTTTTTGGCTGACATAATTTGGGTCAAGTTTAATCTTTCCCTATTAAACTGACCTCCTGAGTTGACTTATATATCACTTCTTCTCTCCCCATACTTACAGTTGGTGTAGATGGGTTGCCTGAAAGGCTTTCCCTTGGAAAACACTAGTGCTACAATGAGGCAGTTGACGGTGCTCAGCAGCCACACTGTGGTGTTTTCATAGCTCTTGAAGCCATTGTCTGTTTGCCCATGGGCTCCATCTCTCGCCCCGTGGAGCCCCAGGCTGGAGGATGAATTCCTCTCATGGTTGTTCACTGTCAGGCAGGCACTGAAAAAGAGTGTCACACTGGTCAGGGAATGATCATTGTCCTGGCTATTTCCCCCAGCTTCCACTATTAACTCTCAGGAACCCTCCCTCACAGCCATGATAGAGGTTATTGGCAATGCCCTGAATCTCACCACTGGTTGAGCTTGCTGAACTTGTCAGAGCTTATGCTCAAACCTGGTCTCTCCTGCAATCAAATCCTCCTCTCTGTGCTCAGCAGAAGCATTCTCACCACATGAACTGTGAGTGGAAGGTTGCTGGAGAGCTTAGGGAGCTCAGACAACACTGGCTAAAGTGTTTGCACCCTGTGGGCAGCACAGGGTCTGCTGCAGCTGCTCATCAGACCTGCAGTTAAGCTGATCAATAGTTTCATGCAGACCTGCCCTACTAGGTCAACCCTGTGCTATCCAGAGTCCCAGAAAGGGGTCCTACCTGTGTATATCGGTCTTGGAATACCAAGGCTGCTCCTGGACCACCACAAACCCGAAGATCTGCATGCTGAGGCTGAAGAGGATGTTAAGTACTACAGAGAGCAGCAATGGGGGTGAGATGAGCTGGCTTGGAGGCCTGTAGGGGACCAGCTTTGGATAGGCACCTGTGAAACTCACTGAAACATGCACAGATGTGTTTACTACTGTGTTCAAAATACAAGCAGTGCTGCTGTATAACACTGACTGTATCAATGGCACTTTTACAGTCTGTAATATTCTTTATAAAACATACAAAGATTGTATCAAGTACAAAATACAGAGTTGTTTTCTTACAAAATCATATTGACGCAGAAGAGGTTAATTAATGGCATCTGATTATCATGAGGCATTTTTGAAAAAGAAAATGTTGGCTTTTTATTTTATTTGGCTACTGTCAGGCCCAAGAATATGAACATATACTTATGCTCTTCTGTTCTCTTTCTGTCACTTGTCAGCTGTGGCTTGGGAGTTTTTGCTGCCCACGTTCTGTGCATCCTCCTGTACTAAACACGTAGTGGCTGGTTATTTGAGCTGGAGGAGGACAGCATTATCTGACACAACAGGTTTTCCTCTGTTCTTAGGTTTAACAAAGTTATCCAGACTTTGAGTAAAAGAGCTATGCACAAAGCTTTGATCAGTTCCAGATGGGCTACTTACAGCAGTGTAGCTTTTGGCACCCAGTGTTGTTGTGGTTGACATTTTTAGGCTTGATTTCATCAAAGCCTTTTCCTGTTGTCTGTGTTCCAGCAAGGACGGAACATACCAGGATGTGGTTTTGCTATATGCTTTTCATGGCCCCGTCCTTGCCATCCCTGCTTCTAAACCTCTCCCTGCACTTATTCTATCTCAATAACATTGTCTTTTTCTTTGTGCCTCAGCACTGGTTTCCCCTCTTATTCTTGGTTGACAGCTCCCTGCTCTGTAGTGTCTGACACCTGCCATTTCTTTCTTCTCCATTTTCACCTCTCTTTTCCTTTGGGGCTCTGGCCTACTCAGCCTCAAATGTGAGTTGGACTCAAGAAAGTTAATCTCTACTTTTTCATTTGGGCACGGAGTCAGGTATCTTCTTAGTCTGCCTTCATAAGTCAACAGGAAAATGCCTGAATAGACTTTCCACTGCACTAGGTGTGGGTTTACTCCTTGCTCCTAAAGATAGCACCCCAGTTAGCAACAATGCTCAGCAAATGCACCACTAAGTATTACCCATCTTCAGGGCTTTTCTCAAACAAAAGCCCTCTTCTACTAATCTAAACATCCTGTATTCTACATAGAGCATGTTTAGCCTGCAGGAAGCTTGGCCTCCATTTTCTTCCCTTCTGTATGTAGAATTATGCATTTCCAAGGAGGAGAAAAATATTTGAGATCATTCATTAATACATAGGATGACTAAGGGGCTTACTTGTCACACCAATTACAGTGGTAATAGCCAGATCTTGGAACAAAAATTGGTAATTCCCAAAGGAGTTTAGTTGCTGAAAAGAGGAAAACAAAGAAAAAAAATTACAAATCAGACACTTGCCATGGGCACGTTTATATTGTCTCCAGAAAGCCATATTCTATCCACGGAGCTACTGCTCTGCTGTTTGTTCTGGGATGCTACTCTGCAGATAAGGAGACCACACATTTCACTACCTTGCCAACAGGTTCCTCACCATTGGGCCTGCAGTGAATATTCTCATTTTGCACATTGTTTGGACTAACTACACTTCCAGTTCACTCCAGGCAATAAAAGAGAAGAATATTTGAAGAGACTGCTTTCTCACTGCCGGGTTACTTCTGAACACAAAGCCCTCCTCTCCATCTGGGAAAAAGCCATGCAAAAGTGGTTTAAGGCACTCCAGGGGATTTGCTTACTGTCAAGTTAATTCATGCTTTAAATGCTGAATAAATTGTAACAGCATATGCTTACACCAGATTCTTCCTTTTCACAGACATATGCCCTCATCCAAAACACCATCCAGTATCTCAGATTTCTTTTTGCCCAGCTTGGATTTTGAGCCCTCTGGCTGAAGTTAATGGGAAGAATCTTTCCAGTTTTCTGCTGAGGGTACAGGAGGACCATATGCTCACACCACAGAAGTTTGCAGCTCAGGTAAAGGTAAAGCTCCATCTCCCAGTTTCATGTGGCTTTTATGCCCTGTTTCTTCTACAAGGGAGTAGTAGCTCATCCAGTTCCAGCCACCATGTTCCCAATACATACCCAGTAAAGCAGGAGAACACCAAGGTACTGAATTGTGCTGTACAGTGCCATGTACTTGAACATGCAGAAGGATGTGACAAGAGCAGCACGGCCTTCCCTGTGTGAAGACATAAATAAAGGACAGCAGTTAGGTGATGGGTCTGCTCCTGGTGCCAGTCCTCTCAAAAGGCTGTTGAAAAACGAGGCATGTGTCACAAGCAGAGAAGCCTCCACCAGTATCTTGCTGGGAGGTGAAATAAATGCAATCTGACCTAAATGAAAGTAAAATCTTCACCTGCAAATATCTTGTTCAATGAAATGGACTTTGTTCCAGTCACCTGTGTTCTGTAGACTACAATTTACCCCAGCAACTTTTTCTGCTGACATTAATAGTGTAGGTAACAACTTTGTATGAGGAAAAACTTATAAGCCAAGCAGCTGCTCAGTGAGTTCTGAGCTAACAAGTCCTCTCCTCCTACAGTGAACATACAGTATCCAAGGATAATTCTCTCTCCCTGGCTGCTCAAATGCCCCAGGAAGCAAAATCAGGATCCTGGCATGCCAAGAGATGCCAAATTTTGTTTGCATAGGTAGGACCTAACATCCATGTACAGGTTGGCTGGTGGACATTTGATTCAGCTTTATGGAGCATTGTTCATTTTGTTACCTCTTTCGCATTTAAAATACTTTTGGTGACATAAAGCTCAACTGTAAATGTCCTCCTCTTGTGATAATTAATGTATCTTATAGAAATTTCAGGTAGAGACTAGACAAATGGCATTTTCAAGGTCAAAGACATTCATTTTTCTCCAGATATGCATATTGTGACTTGATGGGAACACCCAAGACTAATGTTTGAGAAAAGTAGGAACTTTCTTCTTTACAAAATAGGAAACACAACCTGATGCTTACCCGATTAGCTCTGGAACACAGGCTATGCTGGGGGTTCGGGATGTGAAAGGTGAAGCCACAGATGCCTCCTGCTCCGACAGAGATATCCCTGCATGTGCCACTTTCAAAGCCTGAAAGTCACATTCCTCCTCAGTGCTCACCAGGAAGACACAGCAACTTACATATCAGCCAAGCAGTGACCCCTTATTACAGGATGTGTTCTGTGCACAGCAGTCCCTCTTCACTCCCTGGGTGTGCTCCACCCTGAGGGTTCCTCCAGCGAGATGTTGAGTCCAGGGAAAGAATGGGGATGAGAGCACGGGAAAGTTCATTTTCCACAGACCCCAGAGCCATCCACTACCAGCTGCAGAAGACAGGTTTGGCTCTGCCTCCTTTTTTAGCACTTATTTGGTCCCACACCTGCAGCTAGACTAGGTTCTCTTCTTGCTTCCCCCAGGAGAATCTTCTGGTGGTTTTTGCAATGAAAATGTATCAGTCTTTGAGATCACAAACTGTAAAAATGTCTGCTTAGGACAGCTCTTGCATGGTAAGGACCACACAGTGGGATCAGGTCTAAATCAATACTGGTGATAGTACAACTGCTCTGTGAATAAGTGGTACACTCCCATCTCCAGCATGTGCTCAGTTTGGAATGTTCTACTGGTATTGCATTAACTTCTTATTTTTAAAATATATGGTAAAAAAATTTCACTTACCCCACAGTCATTGGCTCCATCTCCACACATGCCCACAAAGTAACTAAAAAATAAAGTGATAGGGCAAGTGAGGAATCAGGGCCTGCTCCATGCAAGTCATTCATGCAAGTCATGCAAGCTTTTTGTTAAAAGCCTTTCTGGAAAGTTAAAGCCTGTCTGGCCAGACAGCAGTTGAGGTGCTCACAACTGCACACAGTCTGAAACAGCCTAAAGCTCACCTTGCTCTAGGACAAGGCCTGGGGCTAGCTAGGTGAAGTAAGGGTGAGGTCTTCAAAAGACTTGGGAAACAGCTGAACAACAGGCAACAAGATGCCTGGGACTGAGAAATAAATAAATAAATAAATATATGCACTGCTGTGACTGTGAGCAACCCAGACTGCCCCATCACATTTTCTAACCCATCACATTGAGCCAGCAGTAGCACAATAAAAAGACAGCAAGTATCAGAGGAGCTGCAGTGCTGGGAGAGATTCTTAAAAATCTTGGGGAGACAAGTGTCAATCCTTGAGGCACAGAGAGAAGTAAAAATGAAGGATGACGTCAACAGACAAAAGCCAGGACCATGGGAGTGTTTGATCTTCAACAGGTTGCCAAATCTGCATGGAGTTCAGTGTCTCTTTTTTAATAGACTTTTGGAATTTAATTGCCAAGTTGTAGATCCGTGGAGGTTTCAGTTCTGTGCAGTTCCATACAACTCTATGCTAGACAAAAGCTAGCTCTTAGTAGACTCCTTTCAAGCCTGGAAATGCAACAAACACTTTCAAATTCATTAGGAACTTACTCTAGCTTTTGAAACTCTTCTACAAGGCTGGATTTCTGACTAGGAGACATTCTAGCAAAAACTGTTCCATTCAGCAAGAGCTATAAGGAGAAAAAAAGGAAATTATTTTTAAAGCACTTGAAGTAAATTATTTCAGTAATAATCTGAATTAAAAGTGCCAAATATCACATTTATAAACAACTGATTCTAGACTCTGAAGCAGGGAAGGCTCATGATCAAAGATAAAGGGGATCTTAATCAATATTTTGAAAAAGTAACAATGACAATAAGGACAAGAGGCCTGGTATGCCATTTGAGTTACCTGATGAACACAGATTTCCAGGCAGGGAGTTATAAGAAGAGCATTCATGAGACTATCCTTTCCATGGAACAGACAAGCTATGCTGAACTGCACCATGTGTAATACCACGTTTTCTCCTGCTCTCCAAAACAGGTCAGAGTCAGTGCTGTGCAAGGGGTAGGAATATGGGCACAAATGTTTTAAATCATGTCCTCACACCATAAGACATGCCTGCTCCTCTCATGTGCAGAGAAAAATACAGGGATTTTCATATCCTTCCCCATGTAATAATATCAGATTTTCATCCAGCCTATAAGTATTTCAGGGTTATAATTTTCCCCAAAGGATGTCCTGATATAGATCTCTTCAGCTCATTGTACTGGGACAATTCATATCTCCTGGATGGCAAGGTTACTCCAGTTAAATAATCCAGATCTTACCTTTGGAAGTAAGTGCCTGAAATGCTGTGCTACAATTTGGTAAGATTTTCCACTCATGGCAAAATGATACTGGTCTGATCCCAGTGCCAGCCCGATTTCTGGCTCGGTCTGACTGCTATCCTCCTATAAAGTAAGACAGAATGAGTACTGTGCCCAGGTCCTCAAAAGCTACTCTGCATTTACACAGGCACTACTACAGATAAAGTAAAGGACAGATCATGAGGATGGTGCTTTTGAAGATTCTGGGAGACTTGGGTTCAAGGCCCATTGCCTTTGCTTGGATTTGTAAAGGGATTGAGGCATATAATGCCAATAATTTCAGTGTTAACTGCAAATGGATTGTTGCATTTGATAGAATTCATGCAACAGTGTCAATCTGGTGGGCTGCACTGGAAATGAGAGGAGCTAGACACAGCAGATGGGCACCACACCTAGGCAAGTCTTTCTGCAGCGAAACACAGGGCAGAACTCGCTCCGGCTGAGGAGCCACTCAACAGCTCCTGCAGATACTCTCTACCATCCTCCTGACTCTGTACTTCCCAGAGAAGGCTCAGCACCTTCAGACTAACTCTTCAGGGAGAAAATAACTGGTCTTCATCCCAGATTCTCTGTGGAGATGCTTGATGAAATATATTTCTTAGCCTGGCTTGCTGATGTTTCACTGTGTACACGCAATTTCTCAACAGTGGATTCATGTTTTAATTCTGCAGGTAAGGGGAAGTGCTAACACTCTACCTGCTTGAACAGGGCTGGTTCATTCAGTGCAGCTCCACAGATTTTAAGCCCACATTTATTCCATCAAATTTATCTTGCAGGGAAAGGAAGCATTTAAACAGGCATCAGCTAAGCATGAGGGCTAGAGACAAATCTTTCTGGGATTTCTGCAAAGCTGTTCTCAAACCCAGCTAGGCAGTTAGCAAAAATGTGTTCACAGGATAATATGCTAGGAAGTAAGCTCTAGGGGAGTACATTTTTATAAAGATCTCCTCTTCCTAAACACTCCTCCACCACATATTCTGATAGTAAATGGCTGTTCTCTGTTATACTAGCATAATTCCACTCCATATTTAAAGCATTCCATCTTAGTTTGTTTTCCTGCTGCATGAAACCTGCTTCTGATATGCTCACCAGGCTTCTGTAATCTTCCACTTTGTTTTCTTCTAGGCATTTCCAGGTTATAGATGCTGAAAAAGATCCAGGCACTTTGTTTGCTTCCACAAGAATCACTCTGTGTGTTGGAGCAATCATGCCAGCATTTTTGGCAACTGTTATAGCTGTCTGAATGTTGTCCCCTACAAAAATCAAAGGGAGTGTTATCTAAGAATTTCTGCAGTGAGGAATTGTTTATTCATTAGCCTAAATTCTGAATTTTCAAATATATCCAGAAGAATCAGTGAGATTTCAGTGTCTGTGCATAAGAAAGTTTTGATAAAGACTAAAACTTTCCAGATAAGGTTTGTCTCAATCATTAAACATATTTTCATTTGAAAAACAAATATTTTGATGTGGAGATGAAATATTTCCATATTCAGCTTGAAGAAATCCAGATGGGGAATGTGCTCCTAGATTATTTGTTTTAGACAAAAGCCAGTAAGGGGTTCAGTGCTAGGTTGCTGCTGGAGTCCCTGATTCTCATTGATTGGCTTTGGTGTATGTGGGCTGAAAGGGGTGAGGCCCAAGTCTTTCGACAGTGGAAAAACCTGGGGTTATTTTATCCAAACCCTGGTTTGGATTTGGGTAGAATAGCCCTTCAAGGAAAAAAAAAAAAGGATAAACAGGCACTGGTAGGTATGAGTTACAGATGTCAAAAGGTTTGGAGATTTGTCCTGAGCACACATGCTCCATCTCTGCTCATTTCAGGAGGCCCTATAAAAAAGGTATCTTGCATGACATGCCTTTATTAGAATCAGACACAGCCTGGTGAAGTTGCCAGGGACAACATGGATCACCTTATGTTATTATTAAAACACAGATACTTCTTGGATTAAATATCTGTGCCTTCCTACCAGTGGCAGTGAAAACAACACATTTTTCACTTAAACATTGTTGGACTCCCTGTCTGGGCCAGTGACCACACAAATAATCCACCTTTTTTAGGTACCTGTGACCATAACACTCCTGATGTGGGCAGCACTGAGCTCTTCCAGGACAGGCTTTGTGTCTCTCTTTAATCGATTCTCCATTATCAGCAGACCCAGGAATGTCAGATCAGATTCTACCTCCTCCCTAACAGTCAAAAAGAGACAGACAGATTTAATTATTTGTTTTGACTTTATCGCCATTGGATTTGGTGATAGCCAGTTATAACTATCAACCATCCTACCTAACTCAAAAGAATCAAAATAATGTGTCTATTTTCTGCAGTCCCAGGATGTCGGTCTTTTGTGGAGTTTTCAATACCAGCAGTGCTAACTAAGTACCAGAACCCCAAATTTCCTGCAGGACTCCCAAACTGGGGTGGACTGATTTGGAAAGTTCCTGCACAATAGACCTTCTCATTTGAGGACTGTACAACAAAGAAGCATACCTTAGTTAATGTGTCTGCTCCTCTTGACAGTTGGACCTGAGCAAACAGCCTGTGGCAACTCCAATTCTGTTTTCCCCTACATTTTTCTTTTCACCCATGCTATTGCTTTTTTACAGTTGAACACAAGCAGTTGAGAACAGAATTTGGTAAACACCCCATCCCTGAGTCATGAACTAGAGGTCTCTCAGGGACACAGGCTGACTCTGAAGAATCTGAAAAGAAGAAAAGCTTTCAAGCACTTATTTTAGCCACCAAGGAGAAGGCGATGCCAAACACTTGCATGGCAGTCACAGTAGCTGGGTCAGGTGGTGCCTGAATAGGCACTGCTTTCACTGCAGATCTTGTGTTTGACCAGCAGCTTTCTCCTTTCTCCTGGCAGCACAGACATCACACATGCTGTAACTGCACACACAACTGCAAAAGCTGGGCCATGTCACACACATTTGCTAGTTGGGTTGGATAGGTTTGTCACAAGAGTTACATAACAACTTTCACTCTGCGCCAGTGTCCATTGGCCCCTTCAGCAAAGCAAAAAACCCTGTGAAAAAGCAAGTGAGCCTCATCTGGATAAGGACCTGCAGCTAGTAAAGAGAGAGGATAGGAGATGCTCAGTAACTGCAGATATTCCAGAAGTAGTGTTTCTGGAGTATTACAGGCAAAAATGAAAGGGATTTGGGAAAAACTATATGGATTCTTGTGTAAGTGTTCTTTTGTGAAGCTTGTGAGAAACGAATACCATGAGCATAATACAAGAATTTGCTGACTTCTTTAGAAACTAAAGAGGGCTAAAGCTAGAAAGCTAAATGATTGGACCAACACAACAGCAGAAGATAGTTTGCTGACTTTGACTGGGATAGAGAGCAGTAATGGGGGTTATCTGCTGCTTTTGCTTAATCAGAGTGTGGAAAATAAAAAAATATTAAAAAGACTTCTCTTCAACTGAAAACCTGGGTAAATATGCAAGGAGACTAGTGGAAATGACGGAATGAGGGGGGTGTGTACTAGTCTTCAGAGTATAATAATGTTTCCTGTGTTGATCCAGAGTTAAGAAAGTTAAGAAATGTGCAGGGATTCTGGGCATGTGCTATAGGAGTGCCCTCTATCTATTCCCAGACCTATATCCAGATTTAAATCAAATTCCCTCTGGCCTGAATCTAACAAAACTCTGTACTATGACCCTGCTCTTGGCAGGGGTGACGTGGTGATGGTGCTTTGTGAGGCACTGGCCCATGGCTGAACATGGCCAGAAGCAGTGTTTTCTATGGCTTACCTTGTTAGAGCAGCAGGCAGCTTCCCTCCCTGGAGAGATTTACAGGCCAGTCCAATGACTCTAAAGCCCTGTGCTGTGTAGAGCAGGAGCTTGCTTTCAAAGTTCGATGGGACTGTGCAAAAGAGGAAAAGACAGTTCATCACAACATTTAACTGCTTTCTAATAAAAGGAAGCCTTGGAGCAGGGAAGGTTTATGTCCCAGAGGGCCTGTAGACCTAGAGTCTACGGATAGGCCAAGCACATCAAAGAAAGGAGTTGAACTTAATCTTGTTCGATAAGAAAATCTTTGTCTCTCCTTTATCATTTTGAACTTAGGTCCTAAACTGCAAAGACCTACCTTCTTCCAGGGTGTCATGAAGGATCTGTGCTTCTCTAGCTCCCTTCCCAAGGTTTGGAGAAGAAAATCAACTTTTTTGAGGGGGTTGGACCTGTAGACAACTTTTCCAAATATTATTCTGCCAGAGACTGTATACTTTGTACAGGAGTTGGTAGTTACTTTTAGCTCTTAGCAATCCTTCATTGTTGAGAAGGGCTGTGTGAGAGCTTAGCCTTAGACTTGGAGTACAACAGAGACACTTTTCAGGCTTTAGTATAAAGTCTTAGACATAGAAATCTCATTTGGACCTTCCATTTCATTGCACCATCGAAAGTCACTTATACGTATGTGTTTCTAGGAAGCATTTATAAATGTTTGTTACCTGTTTCTGCTCTACACAGCATGGCTACTATTTCTGGAGCTCCTTTTATGAAGGCCTGTGGATCCCCACCAATTTCCTGGGCAATGACAGACATTCTTTGCAAGGCTGAGGAAAATGGAAACTGATGTAAAATGGTAATTCCTTCCACTGGGGCCTAGGAGGAAAGCAAGTGGATTACACACTCTAGCAAGGACTTTAAACTCAGACCAAAGGATTTTAGGTCTATCCTTTGGGCCATAGTAAGAAGCTAACTATGTACAATGGGCTAGTTTGTCACACTTAGAAATGACTGGTACATAAAGATGAGATTAAATTTGTGCAGAAATATTTAGCTTAAGCAGTAGGAAAAGTTCACTGACCATTTTAGTAGACTGCTAAATGTAATTTACTGGAAGGAATTTACTAGTCCTGTTTCTTTAGTAAGACTCTGTTAGGTCTTACACTGGTCTTGCAAAGGGAAAATGGTTGTCAGAAAGTGTCCCACCAGTGTATGTCACCAGTAAGGGTCTGACATCAGCCACCAGTGCATTCCCCACTCAGCTGAGCTCAGACTGTGTCTCGAGCCACCAGGACAGGAAAATCCCTGAGCTGGACAATGTCCAATCCAGCATCCCCCTGCTTCTGGTGTGAGCAGCAAGCTCCCCCAGGCATCTGCAATCAGAGAGAGGAAGGCAATCCCTCTCTCTGCAGGCAGTACAGGAAAGACAAAGTGGGGAAGAGCTCTCTTGGACAGGGAAACCCAAGCATTCCTGTACTGAAAGGTAGCCCTTACACTGACAGTCTAACTTGATCGTGGATGTGAATCTTGCAAGCAGCTTACCATGGTGGCTTTAGGACCAGGTCTAACAACTGTGGCATGTGTGGATCCTTGACCTACAGTCTGGTGTCCATTGGAATCATCTATCACCTGTGTATTGAAAGACAAAAATATTTCAGACTGCATCACCAGTATAGCTAAAAGGAACCTCAAGGATCCATTTCAAGCTTTTCCTTACCTCTAAACAAGGTATCTTATTCATTCCTGGGAGGGGTCTGTCTGATGTCAAACTAAAAACTTCCAATAATGGAAACTCCACTGCCTCTCTTGGCAATCAAATAGAAAGCCTCACTAGTTTCACTAAGACACTGCTGTACTCTTGCACAGCAAATAGATTATGTCCTCTCACTGACAATAAATCCTTCATTCATTACAACACACTTAAATAAACAAAAATCTTTAGGCATAGCATAGACTCAATGAGAAAATAATACCCATGAATTTGTATTAATGTAGAAGGCTCTGCTCTTGAAGTATTCCACAGATCATCTGGATTTTTTTATCATCACAACATGATTGTGAGGAACAAAAGTATTTTTTGGTGTCAAAGGAAACTCAATTATTCCTGTTTCACAGGAGTTATTTAACAGAATTCCTGAGGTTTTCATATCTTCTATGGGTGTCTGGCTAAACCTGAGATGGCAAGGTGATCTCCCCACTGTTTGCATAACAACAAAGCACAGCTTTACCCAGTTAGTGGCCTCGAACATTTTCACGTCCAGTGGGTCTCCTTGGATCTTGCCCTCCCAAACAATTAATGAATGACAAACTGCCAGTGCTTTGAACACTGGGCTCCAAGGCAGGCCATGGTCTGCAGGGAAACTGTGAATGTCCTGAAAGCTAAAGCACAAGAGAACATAAAAGTTACTCTCAGAGAACACCAAACAACATAAGACTAATAGGAAAAAAAATCCTAAACTGGGGGCAGTTAAAGTCCCATCCTGAGGCTGGACCACACACATGTTCTAGGGACTTGTCCTCCTCCATGAACTGCTTTTCATGCAGCTATTAAGGCTGGGATACACATGCTCAGAACAGGTGTGTTATGCCTAGTTAGGAAGTTCAATGGGATGGAGAGAGGAGGGTGCAAAGAGAGCCTTCTTTGAGGCTTGTGCAAAGACTCTTGAGTTCTGAAGCTGATATAAGTTTGAGCAACTCTGTGCATGCACATTTCTGGGAATATAAATGGGCAAAATCAATGTCACCGAAAGAATAGACCGTCAATCTTGTGGGTAACAGTGACCTCCTGTCAGAAAGGATTTGGGTTACACTGCAGCTTTGAGAGCTAACCCAGCCTGTCTACTGCAGACTGTCTGCCCAGACACGCTGTGCCAAATGCTGGCAACAGTGGCTGCATCTTTTCATGTGGAGCAGGACCCCCGGGACAAGGCAAACAATTCATTTTCCAGAGGATATAGAAATAAAATTAAAAATCTAAACATGGGGAACTTCAAACTGCTTAACTGTTTAACTGTCTTTCAGATTTGGTCCTATGTCTAGTAGAAGAATCCAGTCACTATCCCACCAAATTTAGATGCCATTGGTGTGTCAAGGAGCCTTACCAGTTTCTTTCAGAGGGCAGCAAGCCCCAGAGATCCAGGCCATCTTCTGTTAAGGTGCCAGTCTAAGTTAAAATGTACATTTAAATTAACTTCCCACATTAGAGCTTCAAGAGGAATAAAAAAAAAAAACTTATTTTAAGAAGTTACTGTCCAGAAAATGCCAGCATGGTGCAGAGCAAAAGGGCTACCAGAAAATTCCTAGATTCCAGGAAAAACAAGAATTTGCCACAGCTTCTGTTCAGACAACAAGAACTTAAGTACACATCACTGGTCATTGCCTTTCTAAAATACAATGGAAACACTCAATCAAACCCCATCCTCCCACCCCCAGCTCAGCTCCCATTACCAATGAGAGTATAACCACCACACAGCCATTACTTTGTCAAAGCAGAAAAGGTTCAGCTGTCCACACATGTTGATCCTCTGTGGGCTGATGCAAAAGATGCCTTTTTTCTTCAACCTCTGCTGGGTATAAATGATTCCTGTTGTCAAGGCAGCTGGCAGAGCTGGCGGGACAGCAATAGTGATAACATCCAAAGCCTTCTTCACCACTTCTCCTGTCTCCTCCTGACATAATAACAAGGACAGTTACCAGGAAGAGAGTGGCAAGAAGTGGTGCTTGCACTGATTGTAGCCCTCTTTATCCCGCCTCCCCTCCACTGCAGGTGCTCCAGGCTGTACAGTTTTCTGCCCATGGTCCATCATGTATTCATCTCCATAAGAAATTAATAGGCTTGATTTAACCAGAGGCTTTAAAGCCTCATCACTGCTAAAGAGCAGCCTCCAGGCCTTCATTCATTCTCCATGCTAACAAACCTCCAGGTAGAGTTCACAGCCTCCTCCAAAACACGTGTATTCAAACATGCCAGCTGGATCATTGCACCCTCAGTTAAACCCATTTTCCCATGACACAGCACACAGGAATCTGTTATTTATATGGGCATTCATCCAAATGCCTACAGGCACAGCTCTGGACTCCATGTTAAGGTGCCAGGTGAGATATATGGGATGGTGCTGAAAAGGAGGGCAGAATGTATGAGCTAATGATTTCTTCTGACCTTATGTTCTAGGAGCTGTGAAAGAAAATTGCTTTTACCTGCAGGAAGAGACATGGAAGTAACAGTTACATTTGTAAAAGCAATCTATAATTTGGGAGCTTGGACTGCCAGGATGCTGAGTGTGGGCACCGTTATTCTGGGCAGTTGAGATGAATGCTAAAGAATTGAATGGTTTTCAAATTGGGGTCTCAGAACTGAGACACTGCAAACTAAAGCAAATTTGCAGTTCAGAAACACTTGCAAACCATCATAGACATCTACTATTACTACTTCTGAGCTTGGGACTTTGACCATAAATCATGTTGCATTTGATGTGCTGTATTTCTGTCATGTTCTGGTTCTCCCTTCATTGATATTGTCTCAGACCACAGAACACACCAGTTTGATAATATTTTGTATCTATTTTATGTTAGAAGGAAGTACTTACCACCCACCTTTAGATAAACTCTAATAGAAAAAGAGGAGAAATCATTTAGTGCATCCTGTGATTCAATCTTACAAGATTGACAGGACAGTTTCAGCAATTGAGATAAAATCAGCATGTGTTTTACATATTACAATGGGGAAGTTAAATTAAGAAAAAAAAGAAAAACTGCAAAGCAGACACAAGAATATGTTCCTAAACACACTTTCTTTGATGTCCTCAGGGGAAATAATCTTCTGAGCCAACTGATTGTAGATTATTCCCCAGGAGAAAAATTATTCAAAAACTGAATTACAGAATCAACCTTGCAACTCATGACTTGGACTTTACCTTGCCAGATAATTATCATGGCATGAAATGATTTCTTGAAAGTTTCTGAAGAAGTTCTAAAACAATTAGGCTTTAAAATTTGCAGAACTTCTGTTTACAGTGTATAACTCTTCTCACATTGACCTTTATGCATGAGAATGAGTGAACTGTTTTAAAAGGGTTTACAGGTGAACCCTCCAGAGATTTAGAGACAAATACAGCAGGGCCCTAGGTGTACTAATAGCCCTTAATTACCCTCACTAGCCTCACCTCCATCTACATCCTCTGCTCATGGGTTCAGGAGCTCCGTTTAAGCTCAGGCCTGGGCCTTCAGTCTGTGCCTGAGCCATGCTGTGGGTGTACCAACTTCTGGCACTGTCTCTTGGATGGACACCTTAAGATGCATGTCACAGCCTTGTCTCATGTCCTCATCTGCTTCTGACTGATCTCCCTGGATTATTTACCACTTTGCCTTGCCTGGGACTGTTGATGGGCTGTTACCTGCACCCAGCTCTCCTCACCACGTTCAGACACTGTGTGATTGTGCACACTTACCTGTGCTCTGGTCATCCTCAGCTCCTGGCTTGCCTCCTCTAGGGAATAGCTATCTCTTGCTGCTTCCTGATACAGTAAGTCTTATTTCCCCATTGAGATGTGGGAGATTCAACTGATAAAGGACAGTTGCATTTGCAAAAGTTATTTCCCCAAAGTTCTCAAGGATATTAAGCTGAGTGATAACTAAGTGTAGGTTATCTCCCTTCCACCACCCCACCCCACCCAGATGACTATACAAAGATATGAGAGAAAAAGACAGAAGAAAACAGGGAGTTCTTTGTAGTATCAGTGATTTTCAATGATCTCTGTTGACACTTTTACTGCTCAGGGCTCTGTAACATGGAAGAAAGGTGACCAAAAGGGTGGCAAATGATCTCTAAGTCAAAACTAGTACAGGAAGCATCAAACAGAAGGCAGCTATTTGCTACTTCTCTAAAACAAAACCTACAGTGCCTTCAGTGATTCAAACAGCAACTCTAAAAACATTTTTGCGCAGTACATAATGAAACTGTGGGAATCATTGCCACAGGTGCTGTCCAGTCCAAGACTTAGATGAATTCATAAATAGATTAAACCACACTCTGGGAGATTTTCAGTGACTGTTACAGCTAGAGGATCCAAATACAAAAGACAGATTTCTGAACTCTTAAACCTTTCTCTTCAAGAAGTTAGAAGACTATACCGGGGAAGAATGGTTCTATACTTGTCCTACTCCCTAACTACTTAACATTGGCATTTGACACCAGCTTCCTTAAGAGACAGCAGACAGGGATAGATGGGTCTTTGATCTCAACTGAAGTTTTTGGAAAGCTGCCTTTCACAATAACACATCAGCCTCTGTCCCATTTAACTCATGACTCACTCGTGCTTTTTCTAGGAACGTACAAAAAAATGCCACGAAAAGATTGCAAAAGGTTCTTACAGGGTGCTGAGCTGCAGATATCACATGCAGGGCTTGCACAGGATGTTCCAAGACCTCAGAAGAAATTATTATTGGGCAGCAGTAGGTTTGGCATCTTGGAACAGAATGCATGAGAGTTTGTGTATTGTTACCAATTCAACTGCATTGTAAAATGGACTCATGTACGGAGGTAAAAAGGAGAGTGACAAGGACTATGTTTTTATATATAAGCGTTTATGAAGTCACTCCAGTTTCAAATCTCTTAGATGTGACCATTTCTCCTGCATTTAGTAACTCACCCCATTAAGTGCAAATACACACACTGTGTAGATCATTCCAATGGCTGCAAATGCTATGAGGCACATCAGGAACCGGAGGGCATCTCTGTACAGCTTGAAGTTCATGGGTTTAGGGTAGAGAATGGACCTCACCAGATCCCCCTTGGCTGTGTTGAAACCTGGAAAGACAAATTAAAATTATTCCAAGGGGAAAATATTTCCAAAAAATTCTCTGCAAAGAATGGAGGGCTTCAAAATTATTCATAATTTCTGCAACTTATGAAAGAAGGCCCAGGTGTTTCATTTTAGTGTATGTGACCTTATCTGCAGAATATAGAATAGAGTTATTTTTGTCTTAGAGGGAAGGATTTTTTCAATGTCTCAGAAGCGAAGCAAGATTCTTCTTTGTAACTATATGCTGGCAGTTTTTTAGAAGTTATGCCAAGCAAACAGAAACAATGCATAATAACTTAGCCCAGCCCAGGGTAATGATTCTCCATCCAACTGTTGTAAATATGGATTAGTCCCTTTAATTTAATGTGATTGGATACATTGTCAGACTGTTCCAGTGAGAAAAATCATGTAAGGAATAGTGAACTGAAGTGTTGACTGACCAGTCCGCAGCACCACAGCTTTCACTACTCCTGTGTCATCTGCCTTGGTCTGGATGACCTCTGTTCCACAGAAGAGGACATGTTTTTTGTAATCCTCTGCGCAGTACACTCTCCAGGGCTTGAAGTTATCACCTTGGGGTAGGTGGGTCTTTGTAACTGGAATACTTTCTCCTAGGGAAGATTAGCTCAGATGAGGAAAACTGCAGTACACTTAATAACAGCCTGCTGACTTTCAAATAAGTACCTAGACATTTAGGTGGTAAGTTAAAGGTATTTGCTAGAGAAACCAGTTTACAGAAATTATACTTTTGTATTTTGACATCTTCAGAATGAATAGAGCTTAAAGCCTAGCAAACAAACAGACTGCCAGAGAAGAGTCTTCCTTTGCATCAGTACAGCAGCTTCAAGTAAGTCTGAGAACTGAAAGCAGTCCAAGGACTCCAAATCCTGGCTGTAGATATAGAGACTTGAAAAGAGGCCTGAACTGGTGTTGCATGACTACCCTTGATGGCCACAAGTTGTATACCTAATTTGAACCTCATGTGCAGGTCACTACACTATTCCCTCAAGCAGATAGGAACATGATATTCCCTGTTTTCCCTCCCTAGTAAAAAGCAGGGCCTTTAGCTCAATGCTTGACAGGTGACAAATACTCTATTTATGTCAAAGCAGATACTAAGGTGAAGAAGAAATATTTCATGACAACTGAAGTTTTCTAAATGAAAGGTGTTTCTGGAATTTCTCATTTATATGAAATTTCAGAACTATCAGTTTCAGTTTGATTCAGATCAAGACCAAATTTAAAGACAAGAAATAGAACTATGACCTTCCCCTGCACCAAAAATCCTGTTTTCCAGTGACCTCTCCCATCTGGTGTGTCCTCCACTGGTACCACAGGAATGTGGGGCTAGACAGACACTCCACAGGTTGGAGACGTTGCAGTGATGAGACATTCAGTGAGTGACAGAAACCACAACATCCAGAGTGGACTGTGGGCTCTGTGCAGGAACAACTTTGCTTCATATCCATTGTTTCTTCTCCTGTCCTGCTCACTCCTCTTCACTGTCCACTCTTTCCCTTCTAATCAGATCACCTCTTCCTAAATGCTGCAGGCCAGGAAGGTAGAAAAGGATAAATTGTCCTCCCTAAAGTCCATATTGTCTATTTAGACCATTAGCAACAATTCAGTCTCTATTATAACAAACATCCAAAACAATCCCCTTCTAGGCCAGCTATGGACTGTCTCACAGTAAGGGGTGTACACGATAACACCGTCTGTCCCGTGTCACTGGCTGAAGCCATGGGGCAACGATGGTGTTCAGATGGCAAACCTGGGAGGGATGAGCTGTACCTGTCAGCATGCTTTCATTTACAGTGCACTGCCCGCTGACCAGGATGGCATCACAAGGCAAAAGGGTTTTGCCCTCTTTCAAAACCAGCATATCTCCAGGAACAAGGTGGTGTGATTCCAGCTCTTGGAAACCTGAAAGTGACAAGTAATGCAAACTTTGTGCTTCATATATTTCTCTGTAGCAAGGGGAAAAAAATACAAGGAACTACTTGCTGAATAGAATTCTTTATAACAGCTGATAAACAAAGGACCACAGTAGGACCTAAGCATACAACCTCCAATATTTAAGAAAAGCCTAGGCAACAGTTCCAACTGCAGTATTCCTCCTTATCTACTCAGGAGCCCAACCAATGATTACTGTTTCAATGCACTGACTTAGCTGAAGAACCTTGGATCTACATTTCTTAAATTGACTTCATCTCTTTGGATTGTGCTCTAGATACCTTGACAATGAACAGACTTTGCACAGAGCAATTAGGTGGACTCATAGCTATTTAATGGGTATGTTGTTTGCTATGTCAGCACTGCTTTAAGAAAAGTTACTCAGTTTTCCTGACAATTTTCTGCTAAGGCTGCACTCAATTATTAATATGTTTGATGTGCCACAACATATTTCTAAGTCAAATTAACTCTATGTGCAGAAGTAGTTAACTGAGCTGAAAAAGAGAAGAGGAAAACCCCTTTAGAATAAATTTGTTACTGTACATGCTTGGGTTTGATATAAATTGCTGTAGAAACAAAACACATTGAAAAAAAAAGCATAGAGGAGTCACCTTCCTTATTTCTGCAGACAGTGACCATGATGTTGTTATGAGACTCAACCAGTCTGTGCAGTTTAATGGATTGCTATAAATTAAAGAAGAACACACAAAAGTATTACATCTTACTTGCATGATGCAATTTGTCCACTAAGAATTATTTCCTTTTGTTATTTGTGGTTATGAGAGCCTTCAGAAACTGGGTTCTGGCTCTACCAGGAACTATACAACCACCTAGAGAAAGAAATTCCCCACCCTAATTACGGAGAAGGTGTAACAAAATGTTACAAAGTGAAGCCCTGGAACGGGGAAGGGAGGATGTGGGTACGGTACCACACAGATATCATCATGACTAAGGGGCCAGGCCATTGCACCTGCTACTACACAATGTCACAAGACTAAACCTCTGGGTAAGTTTCACATCGCCGTGTGCATGTTGTACCATGCTGACCTTTCCCAGACATTAGAAGTAAATCTTCCTTGTGGAACAAGGTGAGGTGTCTCACCTGTCTAAGATCGTATACAGTCAAAAATATTGAGAGGAGAGACATGATTATGATGGCAGTGGCATACTCCATGTAATCTTCAGCAAACCACAGACACACACTGAACAGCTGGAACACGTAAAATGGATTTAGGACCTGTTTGGAGAGACAGCAATAGTAAAGAGCTGGCCACATTTAAATGGTCCCAATATACCTAGACAGTCCAACCTGTTAGAAAAGGTCTGGAATAAGAGACATTAAGTGTTGTGACTCCTGACTTCCTTTGTAATTTTTTTAGCAGTCACTTTAGTGACTTTGTCTAATCAGATTGGACCATCTCCATCTGACAGAAGGGCCAATATGGACCAATAGGATATTTTTCGGGATGTGAATGACTCAGCCCAATCCTTGTTTTGTTTGCTTCTTACAAGAAATGTAACAAAGGTGAGAGAAGAGCAGCTGTGCTGTGAGCATGGAGCTCATATACCATAGGCACACCTCCACAAACACCCTGTTTAGGCCACATATAGGCTGTTCCCATCTGAAAGAGATATTGGTGCTTTGTGTGGTGCTGTGCCCAGAGTCATGAGCTCATTAGATCTCTCTGCAGCTGTAGGCATGTACCAGGTACTGCTGTTCACTTAATCTCTGCTGATTAAGAGACAGCTCTTGTCTGGAAGGTTTGATTTCCTGTGCAGCTTGGAAACCTTCAATGGCACTCAGAAGGCAAATAGAATGAGCTCCCAGGACACAGATACATAGAAATACCAAGCAGACACACAGACATTGGGATGGAGGATAGGGAACAATGGAGAATGAATGAATTTATTATGATTTCATGGAGCTTTTCAAACAGGATTTGAAAAAGAATTGTGCTTGAAGAGTGAGTAGTGGGAAGTTAAATCAGATATAGAATCAATTATATGCACACTCAGCCTCCCCAAGCAGCTTAGAATAAATGCAACAGAAATGCTTAACCTCTTTGATGAGTAGTTTCCAAATAGGGATCACTGGAACATCAATAGTGTTTGGCCCACATATAACTCTCCTGTATGGGATAAAGATACATGACTCAGAGATAAAATAGTGACAATATCACTCGCTCAAGAAACTGCAGATTTCAGTAGTCCTGAGAGCTTCTATTGATTCCAGTTTAAAGGCTGGGAGGATCTTTCTTCAAGAACAAAAACATTAAAAGTCCCTATAGTGCTTATGTCAGAAAAGATGACAGTACCAGTGACATTTACTTACGCAGACAAGAGGTGTAACACAACCTTTTAGGCAAATGTTTCCATCGTGCAAAAATAACTTTGAAACAACATAAACAAAGGAATTCTGCATCTAAAACTAAGTGATCCAAACCCAAATAATTTTGCAAAGTTAAGGGTGATTGGAATGTAAGATTTGACATGAGCTAAGGTCAGGACCTGGATTGTCAGTATTCAGTCAACTGAAGATTATTTATTTAGCAGTTTCATGAATACATATTCTGTAACTTGCTGAATGATACAATAGTTTATGAGAATAAGTTCAATGACCAGAACTAGTCAATTTGGAGCCCCAGTGAAGAAGCAAACACAGAACTTATCTACACTCTTTCACAGAGACTTTCTTTTACTCCAAATAAGAACTGCTTAAAGTTAGTTACAGGTCATAGTTATTTCCTGATTGAGAACAATAACAGTGATGAATACTGAGACATTTCAAAAACTTTGACAAGGAATACACAATATTCTATAGCCCTTTTCATTCAACATTTCCATGCACAGCTATTTAATCTAAAATTATGTTCATATTAAAAAATACACAAGAAACACCTGGGAAGTGCACCAACAGCAGTGAATTTACATCTCTTTGAAATCCATGTGTTGAGTACTCGTGTTTTAAAATGTGTACCTGACATTCTGTTCATTGCAGGTGAGACCAGAACCAAATTTATCATGTATAGCTGAGCAAGTGTGGTGGTCTTCTAGGACTCTAAAACAGAAAGGGAGTGTTTTCCTTAGGACATTATTCACAAAGAAGCTTGACTTCTTCAGAGATTTGTGCAACAAGCGCAGTGAACTCACCCAACTTTCTGGAACTGTTTTGCATAGATATTCCAGACATAGCGGATTTTTTGTACTTGGATAGTTTTCACCTGCAAAACAAACCAGGGACAACAATATGTGCAACACAGCAAACAAAAATACTCCCAGGCTTGCTCACAGAACTCAGCTAGGCATCCTCACTGGGGTCAAGTACAGATAAAGGAAATTTTATGGGGGCAAGGAGGGAGAGAAGACAGGATTGCATACACTGACTCCCTAGTTGAATTATAGATTGGGATCCCCACCTCAGTGCAGGTTCCAGTAAGCTTTACAGATCTTTAGGTCAAGCAAGTACAAAGCAGTGTTCTTTGTGAAGAAAGGAATAATCTTCACTCTGATCTCACAGAATGAAGTTAAGAGATCACTGATGCCGTGGTGGGTACACAGGCAGCTGGAAAAGCCTGTCTTCAGCCAACAGCTCCCCTGTCTTCTGTCTGGCTTTGGGGAAAGCAGGGGGCTTTGGGCCATTTCCAAGCGTGGTGCTGAGTCCTTCAGTCGAACAGATGTGCCAACAGACAAGAAAGGCCATCCCAGGATACTGAGTCACTGCTAATGCTAAGCCCTTGCAGAGCAGTTATCCATTAGGAACACACGCTGTCATTTATAACTTGCAAGAGGAGTCTGTCCTGTCCTGCGCAACAATAACAAAGCCTATTAGAGATAATGGCACTTCCTATCAGCTGGCAGAAGGCAGGGATGTACATCTGTACACAAGAGTGACAAAGAAATCAGCTCCAGGGAACTCTCCCTACCCAGCGCAATAAGCATTATTACAGGCCAATGAAATCTAGACCCAACTCATCCACTGACTCAAAATGGAACTGTAACCACAGTCATTAACTTAACAAGAGGTCTGGAGTTAGGATTTCATGCAATAGGAGCTGCAATATCTGCAATGCTAAAACCTGGAGTGGAAAGCGAGGGACTCAGTTCCCTGTCAGAAGAGGTCCTTGGACAGCTCTTGGGCACTACACAAAACTCTGTGCACTTAGGTAGCTTAAACGGCAAAAATGCTTTATACCTGGTTTATAAGTAGGGGCTTTTGAACTGCTAGGGAAGGATTAAACTCTTTGCTGCTTTGAAATCTAGTCTTTTCTATCTAGATGTTTTGATTGATATGAAAGTGGTATTCAAAGAGCCTATTGTTTGAGGCTATATTTGACTTTTTTATGTTACTAATTTGATCCTCTAAAGAATGTCACAGACCAGCCTCCACTTTCTTCACATTGTGCCAGTTGATTAAACTAGTTGGCACTAAACTTTCCTATGTACATTAATGTATGTCCACAGCAGTAATAGCAACAGCTTTGCTCAGGTAAAGTTAGGTTTATAATGAAAATATTTACAAAAAAATTGTTGTAGATATAAAAAGAAATTCTAGTAAGTTAGAAATTTATTTACTGAAAGGGAAAATAACTCTTTTATGGATTCCTCAGTGCAGTGCTCTAGTACCTATAATCAAGAGCCACATATTAGCAAATGTATCATTTTGCATTCCTATTGCTCACATAAACTTAACATGTAATGCTAAGCAAGGCACATAACTGAACTGTCTGGTACTTGTTCTAGACACGGGATAATTACATTTACTCAGGTCATGAGGGACATTGAGATCTGCTTGGATCAATCGTCTACCTTCTCCCCAGTGTCCCACCAGGGTCTCAAATCTACGGAGCTGGCAGAGACCAGGATACATTTTTGCAAGAACAGTTGACAGTGGTTCCTGTTAACCTGACTCCAGCAAATGTACTCTGAAGCACAAATTGGTGCATACAAAGGCAAAGAAGTAAAATGTGCTGATGAAACATAACATTTCTGGAAATACTGATGTAGCTCTGGCACTTTTCTGTTCTATTCTCCATCAGCTGCATTCATCCCTGTTTTCATGTTACTGGAGCAGCTGCATTCAGTTCTGCACAGTCTCCTTTCAGGCACACAGTCATCCCTAAATTCCCTGATTCCTATGCCAGGAAGGATTTTTTAATTTGGAGCTCTGATTCTTCACTGCCAACCCCAGTCTCCTGAAGCTCTCCTACTTATAACATAGGTTTTCTCTCAGAAATAGTGAGAATTCTCTTTTCATAACACCCCTCAGAGTAAGAGAGGATTTTTACAGAGGAGAGTACAGTTGAGTACAGTTCTCTTCTTTTTCCACAGCTCACTGTGTTCCTCAAGCTGAAAGACCCTTAGCTGGATACGTTTCACATCTCACTTTCACTCCATGAAGCATGGCTGAGATTTGCCATCATCTCCCAGATGCTGCAGGGAATACTTTACTTACTTGCAAACTGGGTTTCATTATGGCTTTGCTGAAGATTGAGTCTTCCTCAGCGGCTGGATAATCTGATCTACTTTTGATAAATGCAGACACAGAGATCCATGTCACAGCCTTACGAGAATAAATCCGAAAATCATCCTAAGTGAGTATAGAAGAGAAATGTCACAATTTGCCCCAAACCCAGACTAAACTCACTTTCACCTTAGAGTCAATGATTACAGCAGCCTTTCTAGAGCACTGCTCTGGCTTTTTTTAAGGATTAACCAACAGAAGCCTCCCAACACTTGTGACTGAGAGAAAAGTCATTAGAATAGGAACAGAACCATCATCCTGTAAAAATGTGAGTACCGCAAATACTTCAGTGACCACAGGTCTGGTGTTTGGCTGATAAGGATGGAATGTGAACACCCAGGTCAAGATCTAGGACAGGCAAACAGCACAGGACAATCTGAGATGCAGTGACCGTACTGTAAAGGGAAGATCAGAAGGAACACAGCGCTGTGCTGCAAAGTGGATGTTTAGTGGATGCCGGTACCTTTACCCAGTCACTCCTGAGTTAACACTTCATTGGAAGAAGTGTGCCAGCACCGTGCCTTCCTTATGGCACCTTAGACAAGCTTTTACCACAAACTGAGTTCATGACCTTCCTATTTTTTGTAAAGTAAATTGAACATTAGAACTGCCTGATAACAAGTGTTGGTAGTACAGTCTGAGAGATTAAAGCAACTACTGTAGTAAGTGGCCTCATGCTAAGTTTCAGTCCCAAACACTGAACTACATGCATTAAAGCCAACTATGAGACTGACTTACATTCTGTGTGTGAGCAGTTTTGCAGTTATGAAACTTCAGTTGGAAAAAGGAACAGTAAAAACGATTTCTGTACCAAATATGATTCCTTTGAAATAATTTAAGTGCTAAAAAAAGAAGTTTAATAATGTTTATATATCTTAATTATTTGCCCACTTTTCTTCTTAAACTGGTCTTTTGTGTAGAATAACATTTATTTTCTGATATTTGTCTTTAATTTAGATTTCAGAATGGGTAGACATTGGGATGCAGATTGAGATGGGAACAAGTGAATAACACAGGTGTTCATTATTCGATCTAAAGTGAATCAAAATTCATTAACAAAAGTGAGTTAATAGGCTCTTATATTGCAATTGCAGAGATAATGATGACTTAAGAATTAAGGTTTTATGTGAAGCAAAAGATAATTCAAAGGATCAAGCTGATGAGATTACTTGCATCCTCATTAGCAGTAGCCATCACATTTGAGAACTGATATAATCAGAATGGAGCAAAACAAAACAAAACTGTCATTTTAACACAAAGAATCATGAAGGAAATCTGAAATTTTCAAACACCCAGAGCATACTTTGAGAAAGCTTCTTGATAACAAGAACATACAATATGATTCAATTCCTGTTTAATTACACAAAGGATCATTCAAAAATTCATTTATTTGAAAAGAGCTTGGCATGGCACATCTTTTTAAAATTACACACAAGAATAGGTAATTAAAAATGCAAACTGAATTGAAGATTAAAAAGGGATATTAACTCTAATATGATGTTTTTTAAAAAAGAAAAAACATACCCCCAGACTATTTGGATGCAGATTGTTTCATTCTAAAGTGTTCAACAGGCAGACCTGTGATTTTCAAAACCTGGGATTTTAACTGCACGCTGCTCTGCTCATTTAAGAAGGCAGCTCAAACACAGAGGCAGCAAGTGATCCATTTTGCAATTGCAAATGTTGAAAATGCCATTGTTCAGGAATCTTTGAAGCAGAACAAATCAAACTTCTGGAAGTAAACCAACCCTGCCAGCTCCCGGAGTATTCAGGCTCAGCTGGGATTCAGACCCACGTTTCAGTTTGCTTCTTTAGTGCTGCAGTAGCTTCCATGAAAGAAAACCAGGGTTTGCATATGTTGCAGTGCTGCAGTACAGTCCTCAGCAGAGAGAGACCTGTATTAGGAAACTACTAGCAAAATGTACTAGCTCTGAAAGCATTAACTGTGGGACTGCAAGCTTATTGGACATGGGGAAGGGCTGATGGAAAACCGAGACATAGAGCCAAGAAAACAAGCAGTGTGAGCTTGCCCTCTCCTGTATACTGATCCCTCACGACACCCTTGGACACTGCTGGGGACAGTACTAAACAAATCTTTAATTTGGCCCATTAGATAAATTTTGGCAGAGAGGGACATCTGTACCAGAACAGCCCAGTGAGGGAAAAATGATCTGCTGAATACTGCCAAACAAACAGATGCTTTACAATCTGAGCACAAGGCTACCATGTAGAAAGCACAGGGATGGTAGAAGGGAGGAGGAAGAACTAAGAACAAATGATACAGACTTGAAACCATAGATATTACAGGTTTTATCAACCCAATGTCTTTCATCTTGTCTGATCAACTGTTACCCTCCCTTCCCATCAACATCATACATGCAATTTATGGAATACTTTTAAGTTCTTTAGATCAACAATGGTACACAAAAGATATGATTGCAGGAAACCAGCAATGTAAGAGATTTCACCTAACTGGATACCTTACTCACCTTCCAAATAGCTACATACTAGGGACTAACTAAAAGATTGAAGTAGGCACCTACTGTTGTTCTAAGCAGAACAATATCCGCTTCTTCCAAGCTGCATCGGATGCAGTTTACCCACACATCCCACTCTGGCTTCCAGTAAAACAGCAGCCTCAGAGCCCCACAGGACAAGATGTATCCAGCAATGCACAAGGCCTTTCGGCAGCCTTGAGTTTTGTAGCCAAATATGTCCTGTACAGCAAAGAGAAGGGGAAAATCATTACTATTTCTTCTAAAGGAATGCCTGGAATACTATATCTTCCTGTCATTCACTGCTGTCCCATAGGTACTGTTAGGTATGGTACTGTGAAAAACAAGCCACAGAACTTGTATTTGTCTGCTTTACATGTCTTAAACGTGATTAATGAAAATTTGCATCTTCAACAGAACTTTTCATCCACCTTCACAAAATCCAGATTGCTGTAGCCTGACCACTATTTTTATGTAGTTGTGAAACTTGGCATGAGACACTGTTTTGTGTGTGCATGAGCAGGAACGACAACAAAACATAGAGGTTTAAACCTTTATTCCAAGTCAGGAATGCAGATTTGACAGTCAGCTTTTCTAAGGTCCCTGGGTCAGACAGCTGAAGAGCTTAAGTACATCTGCACCAGGGGATGGTGAGTGACCAGTGCAGAGCTGCAGCATTAGAAGGGCTGCTCCCTGCCCTAGCAGGGATCTGCACTAATGCCCCTACACTTCAGAGACTCAGCCAGTGTCTCTGCTTGGTGCTGCAAGAGACACTGTGGGCCTGCACCAGCTGGAGCTGCTGTGCACAACTTGGCACAGACACAGCTTTTGTAGCCATCATTTTGTAGCTTTTGTTACCATCTTCCATGGCAGCTCCAGTATGGGGATTTTGGAGCTCACCAATGTGCCATAGGCCTAACACATAATAATAATAATAATAATAATAATAATAATAATAATAATAATAATAATTGCTAGTAAGAACATCTAATGAACACTTGCAGAATGCTTTACATGTTCAGAGAGCCAAAGGAAGATACTCATTTTAGTTGTATGAGTAGGCATTACTATTCCATTTTTAAAGCTGGGGAAATTGTTACAGTGAGGCAAGATGACTTGCCCAAAACATCAAAGACATGTCTGTCAGCATTACATTTTAAGAGCCAGAGGTCTTGGTACCGTGGCCAAATTTCCTCTCAGAACTGCTAGCAGGGACTTAGTAAACGTGAAATGAAATGTATACAGTGAATTTATAGAGGAGATGCAGCCTGAGCTAAGATGGGAGATTCCATGGCTGCAACTACATCAGGTGACCAGGAGAATTTGCTAACATAAGGGTTAAGGTTCCTCAATTCCTTCTTCTGAGTATATCTGCAGCAGCTGTGCAATCTGCTTCTGAGGATCAGATATCTGCAGCCACAGATATTGCAAGATCCATTTTTAAGGTGAGAAGAAAAGGCAATGTAATTGTAAGGATGACTAATGCATAATTCCTGGTTCTGTGCTGGTGTCTTTGCTTGTTATGTGAAACGCAGGCCCTGCCCAGTGGTTCCACACGCTGCCTTGGCACACCTGCTCTGTGGCATTCTCCAAAAGACAGACTCTGTCATCCTAGGCAATCTCCAAGAGGTTTCTAAGGGGAAGAAGTTGGCAACTGTGAGGAAAAAGTATGGCAAACAACACAGGGAAGTGGCCTGCACTGCACAGGACCTGGTTATACCACCTGTGAGATGCACACACAGTGTTTTCAAAGGCTTCTATAATCTCTGAGGAGACCAAGAAAATAAGGCAACACTGCAGCAGATAGAAGGAGGCCCATGGAGGGTAGCAGACAGGCAAGGTTGCCAGGAGGAAGTTGGTGTGGCAGTCATGTGCAATTAATATTCATATGCTCCTATAAACAGGTAAAGGGTCTCCATTCAACTCTCTCTAGCTGTAACCTTAACAAAAAGGTTAAAGAAATAGTGTCAGCACCAGCACACAGAGTAGTACATAGGTCAGTGTGAGCTCACTCTTCACAGCAATTGCATACTAGCAAGATCCAGATGCTTGGATCCAGACTTCACAGCTTGCCAGCAAGGCAAAGGATCTCCCAAGGAGACAGAGATGCCTAAGGGAAGAACTGTTAAAAGAACACACCTTCGGACTTCCTCCAGTACATGGCTGGACCTGGAATAACTGGAATAATATTTTCAAATTGGGATGGGCATGAATATCAGGGTGGGGAAGAAGATTGCTGCCATGTGCATCTTGCTTCTGCCCGTGAATCACTCCTTTAATTTTCAGGTTTTGTGTCTTACACCCAATGTCTGAGAAGTCAGGAAGGCTGTAGCTAATGGAATGAAGAAGGGAGAGGGTGGGTGCTCTGCATGTGATTGGCAGTCATTTGGGATAATCTTCTGTTGGCAGTGTTCTCCACTGAAATGTTCAATGATTTCCCAAGCCTGATACAACAACATAACTAGAGAACTACAGCAAACTCTGCATTTCTCTGTATTTTTGCCTAGGAAACCATGCACCAATATATGAAAATATGTATCTTGAGTCCCCCTATGCCAGCATATGTTTCAAGGCCTTTTTTTCCAGAGCAGTTTCAACTCAAAAAGTGATTTGAATCCATAGATTCCAAGACTCTTCCCGAAACCAAGCATGCATCAGTATTTCTCATCTTGAAAAATAGAAGAGAGGCAAACAAGGAAAATAGCTCATCTTAGAAAAAGAGACCATGTTCTTTAAGATATCCATTATGCTGTGTGCTGGATCTTGCTTCTTCTCACAAGGGACTTTCCTGAGACAGACAGAGAGACAGACAGATAGACAGAGGGATACCATTGAGCTGTTCTGACCCTTCAAGGCATAATTGGCCATATGAACAGACATGTTGGTTCAGGTTTGTTGGTTCGTGTCTTGATGAGTGTGACATTTCTGAATACAGCTCAGGAGTTCTACAAGGAGTAAGCTGGGAAAGAATAAACATCAGATGTTAAGTGATGCATCTGGATATTCACGAAGGAATCTACTGCCAAAGCAACTCACTTCCCATGGTTTGGAAATGTCTGGAGCGGGTTACCTGGGCCATATCATTGAGAAGTAAAGCTACGCAAGGAAATAGACTGAGCTCCAAACTTGACTTGTGCCAAAGTTCCCTGAGCTGGAACCTTTCAATGCTTAACTTCAGTACAGGATGTTCTGTTAGGTTGAGGAGTTTTTTCTGGCCCTGTGCTTTCAGCTGGAAGGATTATAGCAATGAATGCTGCATTCATAAAAAAAAAAAATTAATACATGAATGACTCCTTGTTGAAGCAGAAACTTCTCACTTGTCAGATAAGTCAAAATTAAATTCTTTAGAAGAATTCTCAAAACTATTATCTTCCATAAAAAAGGGGAATATTAGACCCATAACAGAGGCATCCACAATGCACATGAAGAAGGGAGGAACAGGCACATACATGATGCAGGTTTATTTAGACACATGAACAACTTATAGTAATTAGGATTTAGAAATTCTTGAAGCTTGTTCAGGATTGATTCGGCTTCTGCTACAAAGATCTCCAAGCAAGTGCATGTCCACTATGGCAAACAATACTTTCAAGGCTGGCAAAAGTCCTGGTGTTGATGTCACCAGTAAGAGCATGTCTGACAGGCCAGTTTTATGTTGTTAAGGAAATAACTTTTGCTGTGTTTCATTTTGTTGTGCTGGTACAGACATGCATCTTTTGAAGAGGTGTCTGATGAATACAAATTTGGACCTTGACAACTTTTCTAGTGCATGAACAGGTTTTTAGAGTTCAATGATGCATTTGGCATATAAAACATTTCACAGTCAAATAATCTGGATTCTTGAGTGCATCAGACTAGGAAATGTTAGAAAATAAAGTGAAGATTAGCTATCTGTAAAACTTCAAAGGGCCTCTCATTATCTCATAGGAGGTAACACCATCTACAAAATAGGCTGGTATACAGTGTTCATCTCATCTCTACAGAATAACTTTTAATAAATTGTAATGCATTGTAAAATTTGTTTCCTCATCCGTTAACATCCCTTTTCTCTTGAGACTCGCAACAGTCAGAGAAATGACTGTAACAAAATGGTTTGACTTGTGAGTGAAGGGTCTAAGAAGGGGCCTGGATTATTGGACAGAAAAAGCTGCCAGACCTGCTCAGTTGGCAAGAAAGGTTCTTAGCTGCTTTTACAATCACACAAAACCAGCATTCAAGGGTTTATCAGTCTAGTGTCCAGCAAGTCTTTGTTACTTATGTTTAAAAGAAAAATTTCCTCCAACTGCCAGGTCATCTGCACAGCAGAATTTAAATGCAAAAGTCAAACAACTTCAGGCACCTTTTTCTCTGATGAAAACAAAGCCTGTAACTACCATCAGGAAGCCTAAACAGTGGCTGTGAATGATCGTATTTCTGGCAACCCCAACACCAGGTACCCTATTATGAACAACCTGTTGCTATAACAACAGATAATAGGATTAGACTTGAAAGACTGGCTAAGTTCCACAAGGAATTTAATAACTGAATCTCATTCTTACCAACCAGAACCTGTTTCATCAGAGGTTTATTCCTGTTCTCTCTGAAACCAGTAGCGACATTTACTACAGTTCCATTAGCAACAAGATTGTACCTTTCAGATTTTATTTCAATTTTAAAAGTTACATTTTTCAAATTCAAAGTATATAAAATTCTTGTATCGGATTCCCTTCAGAATTGTGGCACCTCAAAGGAGGCAGAGAGCTGCCAAGATGCAGCAGTAAACTGGGGTTCACCAGCTGACTGACTGCAGTTCTCTCATTCCTTCAGCCACAAGCAATGGGGGAACACATGCTGAAGACAGGCTTCTGGCAAATCCTCCCCAAAGCAGTAGCCTGTCAAAGTCTATCACAATCTTTTGCACTGAAAGACTTAAGCTTCACACTTTAGGTTTTGTGCAAAGGGAATGATTATTCCCAAGCTGTGCAGAGAAGAGCATCAAATTGGCAGAGGGCATAAAGCTGTGGTTTTTCTTCCTATTCCATTGTAAATGTACTCCTCAAAAATGTCTTCAAGCAGATTTTTCTGAAGGGAGGCATACTATTAGCCTTCTCTGAGGCAAGCTGCTGTGTCCAGAGTTCTCTCACACTACTAAGATCTTTCTAGTACTACAAATGGTTATAGAGAGAGAGTTTATATCATTCTCTGAATATACTTTACTAAGTTTTAGCTGTGTAGCAGAAGAGTGAACTTTCATTCAAGCAAATGTTCTGCAGCAATATAAAGTAATCCCAAAGATATACACAAGGATATACAGGTTAGATTTCCTAAATCAGAGTGATTACTCTTAAATTCAGGACTATCTAGCACCTCAACTGTACCAAGAAATGGAAATACAGAAGAAAACTTCAAAGCATTTCTTCTCATTAGAGCTCCCCAACTTTCCTCAGCAAATTGGACAGCTGGTTCAACACAGGGAAGCATTGCACATCCAGAGTTCAAATGAATTACTTGCATGCTTTCAGATTACTTGAACTATTCCACCCTGGAAGAATTTGCACAATGTGAGCTGTTACATTATTAGACAGAGCGATCTGATCTTGTTTGAGAAGTCAAGAACTGCTTGTTAATAATTTAGTTCAGGTAGATTAAACTGACTATTGAAAACAACATCAAAAAATATTTTTCATGGCTTTGAATTTAAAAAAAGATGCTGCAGGGTCACAGAGATATTATGTGCCAGTGCCAGTCATTGTGGTCGTCAGTAATTTAAATATGCTATTTTAACGAAGAAAGAACCTCTGCATATAATTCTCTTTACCTCACATATTCTTCTTCACTCCTCTACTTAAATAGAGCCTTCTTTGTCACTTTCTTCACAACTACTCTCATTTACATATTACTTTCTTTTTTTATTTCATACAAATACACACATTAGCTGTTCTCTTCTTCTATACACACATTGCTTTTTCCTCATCCTCTTACAGTACCTCATACATCCTCATGAGTATCTTCCTCCGTCTCATACTCATACATTTTTCCTCTCTTACATAAATGTAACAAACATACATGCATTCCTGCCTAATTTAGCATAATTGGGTATAGTTTTAATTACATTTACTACTCAAGTGCTTCACAAGTCTTTTTTCTTTGACTTCCATTTGGGAACCCCAGGTGAATGAGCACTGATCATGCTCACTGCAGGCATGGAGAGCACAGCAACTGCCAGACACTCTGGATTCATACTGGAGACTGACTCAACACTGGGCACACACACCAGCTATGCATGGAAAACCTCAGATTCACAGTGCAGATCCCTGAGCACCAGATTCAGGACACATGGGCTCAGTATGATACTGCTGAGAAACAAGAACATCATTGGGATAACTGGCTCCATACAAGCACAGCTCAGGTGTCCCAGTAGTGCACAGCTGGAAGTGAACATTCAGGGTACAATAGTGTGACTGTACACAGCACCAGACAATCCACTTAAACCTAATTAGCTCCAGCTCAGTTCTGGCATTGCTACTGACAGCACCAATAGTGGTGAGAGCACAACAGGCTGTTTATAGTCCTAGAAGGACAGGGCAGGGTGGAGCAGAGACACAAACAGAGCAGCTGTTTGGAGCTGGGGAGCAGTGGCACATCAGCACCAGGGCTAGAGCCAGGAGCGGGGTGCTGCCAGCAGGTTTAGTAACCGGGCGGCAGAGCCAGTCGGGTTCTGCATTGCACGGAGCTAATTAGTCCCCACCCTCGGAGCCAGTGCCTGTGCTTCCTGCACTGCACAGTTCATGCTGCTGGGTGACTGTACTGCATTCTCCAGCGCATCCCAGATTACCCAGGTTTGCATTATGCAAAATGTGGCATCTCCCCTTCTCTGGATGGCTGGGAGAGCTGCCTGAAAATCTACATTTGTCTTTAGAGATAACAGATATCCATGTTTGCACATGACACAGTCTCTTTCACTAGAACAGGACTCTCAGTGAGGACATTCTGAAGACTTCTCCAGAATTTCTGTAAGTGAACCATTGTGTGAACTTGTAAGTGACTGTGTTTCAATAGTTTTGCTGTCGTACACCCAGAAATCCTGCAGGCACTCACAGCAGAGCTCCAGTGGCTCTGCAGCACAGAAATTTTGAGAAGCACTGCATTTACCAGATATGCCTAAGAATCGTTGTTGTACAGCTGCATCGTGGATCCAACATCTCCAGCAGGATCTATCAGAGGGACAGAATCCATGTGAATAGCTGACTCATAACACATAGTAATGCCAAAGCAGCTCAGAAGCACTGAATTCACTACAGTAGAGCACTGGCATTACTATTTAAGAGCAGTGCCATGCAGGAGACCAGATATTTTGTGTAAACATAGGACTTACTTCCAGATGTTACAAAACACATTCCTCCTTGGGAAACTCTGGAAAGACATATAGTAGTCCTGTATTTAGGAATCCCAGCTTCAGTCAGAGATAGAGACTGCCAATTGAGACTGAGATTGCCAATTCAATAGACCTCATTTGCCAGTAATTTATGCAAACATAACATGTGTTTTTATGTTCTGGAGAAAGCCAAGGTTTCCAGTTCTCTTACTGGAGCTGACCCTGGAGATTCAGCTGTCAAATGGCTGGGGACACCGGTCTGGCCCATCCCTCAAGTTCATATTAAACCACTTCCATCTAGATTTATAATACCACATGAATAATCTGTTGAGCCATCCCCTGTTGGAGGGGATAACCAGTTAAACTCAATGGACGCAACCAACCTTATTTTCTTTCTGCTAAAAAAAAATTATATCCCTTTCTAAATGCATGTTTCTGCCAAGGAAACACCCCAACTAGCAATAATTCAATTACAGTCTGTGGCATTTTATTGCAGAACACGTGCCACCCTCTGCTTCAATCTGAGAAAGACCTAGACAGAGATACAACTCACCATCTCATTCTCTTCTCCCTGGTTAAGCTGGGCATAATGGCTCTTGGCAGGATTTTCCCCCATGAAATGACCTTCTGGAGACTTTCTAGAGCACCCTCAGGACAGGTCTTCAGCATAGTGTGCTTGAACTTCTACATTGAGGAAGTGCTGTAAGTACACACCTTCCTTATAATTCTGATGATGTTTGAAGTAGGGAGCTCCTCCCTCTCTGAGGTTAGCAGGTAACACTTCATCCCTCCTCCCTCCATTCTGTTGTTGGAGTTTTGCAATTGTGAGGGTTCATGTAGAATTCACTCAAAAACAATGCAAGAAAGAAAAAGTTTAACCTTACAAGTGTTTGCCACAAGATGACTACAGGGCATAACTCTGATAAGTGCAAGCAAGCACTGTTGGCATGAAACGTTTAGGGGAGGGCAAGAGGGGAGTATTATTCTTCAAGAGATTATGGAATCACCAGAGAGCAGGAGTGTGTCCAAATAAGAAACAAAATAGGCATTGCTGTTGTTAACACTCTTAGCAACCAGTCTGAACTAAGTGTCCAGCAGTGATCCCCACATATGCCATGGAAAATAAATCAAGTTCTGGCACTGTAAAAAGGGGCCCCAGTTCATGCAGGTGGATTTGTGCACTGACTGTGAGGATTCAGCCAGGTAGGATCTGTAACCAGGTCCTTTATTCATTATTGAGAATATCCTCACAGAATGTCTTCTGATCTCACCATATAGCTTTGGGAGACATCACTGAGGTTATTTACTCACTCCTGGGGAAAACTGGAGTTTCCCACTGATGTCAGTAAGCTGGATAAGACGTCTCCGATCTTTAAATCAGAGCCAAAAGGAAGCTGGCAGGAAAACAACACTGAGAGTTGTACCACCTCCTTTTCTTTTTGGGCTGCATTTGCTGATTAGTCTTGTGATTCATTCCCATTTCACTACTATTTCCTTGTACTTTGCTACTTTTTAAGAAGTTACACAAGAAATATTTTAGGAATGAGGTCAGGAAAGGCAAACCAGTTCTTCCAGCAAGTATGTTAAGAAAACTAAAATATTACTTCTAGGGTGACTGAAACAGATCAAGAGGGATCAACTTAGCTCCTATTTCCCAGCATTTTGCTGCCATGAGGCATGGACTTGTACAGATCCATATCTCAAGAACCAGGAAAGACCACTGCCTATCCTCCAGTGGGCAGGCTCAGAGAAACTGAAAAGGGAGAAATGCAGGAAACAGAAGTGAGAAAATGAAGGAATTAGGTCAGTTATTACTGACAGAGATGTGCACCTATGCACAGCACAGGGACAGATGTGTTTGAAAATGCTGGTGATAAGCACTGAAGCCAAGTTGTTCAGCCTTGACACCTAACACACTTCCAAAAGGATCCCAGACCAGAGGCTGGACTGACAAGGATGTATCTGTACTAAGCTGTGTAAGGGTGATTAATTGCACAAGGTCAAGGAGGAACAAGGCTCTCTCCATATTCAACTTCACTGCTACCCTCTCCTTCCTCCCACTGCAACTTGCTCTGAGCCTCTCAACTTACCATTTTATTCTTCTGAGACCGAGCAAAGAGAACTTCAGTTATTACACGAGAGTCACAGTTCTAAACTAAAACTTCGAAAGAAAGAACATACTAAATTCAATTTCTGATAAATCTGATTACGTGGGAAAAAAGGAGCATTGCTATCTAGAAGCTGTAACAGACAGGAAACAACTGCAAAGGAACCTTTTCTAAGGCAGGCTGATGATTTTGGGAAACTACTCATTATTTTGGGAGGTGCCAGGAGTGAAAAACAGGACTGTCACACACACTTTTTCTGCCTGGTCAGCTTTTGCTGCTTGCCCAAACATCAGCCTTGCTCTTTCTAGTGTCTGTAGCGGACTAGGGTGCAGCAGGGGTCCTTGGTTGCTCTGTCACAGAGATGAGAGATGCAGAATATCCCACCAACGCAGGGTCTCCAGGGGAGAATAAAGGCTCACACAATATTTTCATTATTCACAGATTTATTCCAGCTCCAAGGTGTTCTGCACTCCTAGAGAACACCCTTATAGGGGCATTTATACCTTCACAACTGAAAACAAAGAAAAAACAGATTAAAGGTGCAAAGTGTTCATCATTTCCATCATTTGACAATCTGTGATAGTAGTTAAGCAAAGTCTATTAATCCAGAACCAAAGATGGTGACATTTGTTCATTTTCTTAATTGTGTTCACCATCTCCTGGAGAAAACACCTCTAAAGCAGCCTGAATTGGAACCTTTAGTTATATGATGCTCTCTACCGTTCAGAGTAAGAACTACATAGTATTTATTCATAAAAAGTTATTTGTTAGCATGTCCTATGAAGTATCATCACTTAAATTGAAAGTTGCCTTAAAAAAAATCATACATAAATCACAAAAACAACTGGTCAAGCTAAAATATAAAGCAAAGTAAGATTTAAAATATAGTCCCTTAAACATATAAATAAACAGTCACAAAGTAGGCAACCAAGAGACAAAAACACGTGCCTCACCTCATCCCAACAACTTTTATCTCAGTCCTGAAAATACGTGTATGTATTATGTCATCCTTGTGCAATTTATTTTGCTTTGAAAAATCCCACAGTATAAACAGAAGCCTGACCTCTAAAGCACCCCAAATCTCATTTTCTGTTTCTCAGCATGTGACGCCCACTTCTGGCCGCATTACAGAAGGGAAGCTGTGAATCAACTGGTGACAGTCCACAGGAGAGCACCGAGAAGAATGACAAAGGAGTCATAAAATATGGAAGAGGAACTTAGGGTTGTTTTAGCTAAAGAAAAGGAGACTGAGAAGAGTCTTGGCAACGGTTTTCAAACACGTAACTGGAGAACGTAATATTATCCATGTCCACTGTGGACATGTTACAAGAGAGATTCAGATCAGGCACAAGGGAATACTTTCTATTTAAGTCAGCAAGCACTGGCATTGCCAGGTGAACCCGCCAGTGTCTGTGGTCTTTAGGGACAGGTGTGGCACACACTGCTCAGAAATGACCCAGCCAGAGGTGATCCTGAGCGAGGTCACATAGGCGGAGCTGATAACTCTCCTGGTGCCTCCTTTGCCTCCCGCTTCAGTGTGGCTGGAAAATACCCCCAACAACTCACAGAAGCCCACTGGGAAACATGTTGTGTTTTCCAGCTTTTAAGGCAGCGCTGCCACCCATGTCATGCACTCCCCAAACACAACAGCAGCTGGGGACTCATCAAAATCTTACCTACAACAGCATGGAAGACCCCGGTACCACCATCCGGGCTGGGTTTCACCGCACCACCCTCTCCAGCCCTGCCCCGCTGGGCCGGGCCGCGCTGGGGTGCCCGAGAGCAGCCAGGGGCACGGGGACGGGGTCCCGAGGCCATCGCTGGGGTGTGAGGGGGGCACAGAGCCCGGTGTGGGGGATCCATGACCCCGGAGTGAGAGATCCATGGCTCAGCGTGCCAGGTCCATGACCGCGGTGTGAGGGATCCATGACCCAGTGCGGGGATCCGTGATCCAAGTGTGACGGATCCAGGAGCACGGTGTGAGGGATCCATGACCCAGTGCGGGGATTCATGATCCAAGTGTGACGGATCCAGGAGCACGGTGTGAGGGATCCATGACCCAGTGCGGGGATCCGTGATCCAAGTGTGACGGATCCAGGAGCACGGTGCGGGGATCCATAGCCCAAGCGTGATGATTCCAGGACTCCCCGATTCTCGGCTCCTGACCGACCAGCCCCGCGGTGTTCCCTCTAAACCCTCCCTCCTTCTCCGCCGCCGAACCCGGAACCTTTGCGCGGGGAGGTGCGGTTTCCGGCGGGCCGGGCCGCGCGGACCGCGGTGCCCGGAAGCGGCTGCCGCTGCCCTTGCCCTGAGCCCGGCCGCGCTCCTGCGGCTCCCGGGCCGCTCCCGGTCCCTCCCGGCCCTTAGGATGTGGCGGACGCGGGCGGCGGCGGCTTGGTAAGCGGGACGGGGCCCGGCGGGCGGCAGGGGGGGCCGGCGGCCGC